>CAUYQG010113381.1:0-10377 GCA_963574415.1 Tarsius wallacei
CGTGCCTGTAATTCCGGCTACTCGGAAGGCTGAGGCGGAAGGATCGCCGGAGCCCAGCGGGTCGAGGCTGCGGTGGCCGGGAGCGGCCACTGCACTCCAGTCTGGGCGACAGAGTGAGACTCCAACTCAAAAAAAAAAAAACAAACAAAACAAAGATAACATCACAGCTCAAGATCAAGGAAAGGACAAACCATGTAAGGAAAAGATAAAATAAAAAGTCGTGCCTCGCATCACAGTGTTTTGGTCCCTTAAGATCATAATGGAGCTGAAAAAGTCTTACAGCCTTAGTGACATTGTAGCCATTGTAATGTCTCAGGACAATGCATTGCTCATGTTCTGTGGTGATTCTGGTGTTAAAAAAAAAAAGAAAAGTAAAAACCCTACTGTGTTGCTAGTCTTGTAAAAGTCTAGCACATTCAGTTATACACAGTGTATAATACTTGATAATGATAATTAACAACTATCTTACTGGTTTATGTATTTTCTATGTTATTCATTTTATTATTATTTAAGAGTATATTCTTTCTGCTTATAAAAAAGCAGGTCCTTCGAGGGACACCCCAGAAGAAGGGATTGTTTATTACAGGAGATGACAACCCCCTGTGTGTTACTTGCCCCTGAAGACCTTTCAGTGGGACAAGATGTGGTGGTGGAAGATGGTGCTATTGATGATCCCGACCCTGTGTCGGCCCAGGCTAATGTTTGTGTTGGTGTTTTAGTTGTTAGCAAAATAGTTTAAAAAGCAAAAAACAAATAAATAAAGCTAAAAATGCATTTATTTAATAAACATTATGAGGGCTCAACCAAAAAAGCTTATAGAATAAGAATAGAAAGAAAGATGTTTTGCACAGCTATATAATGTGTTTGTGTTTTATGCTGCCTTATCACAAAAGAGTTAAGAAAAATAAAAGTTTATAAAGTAAAAAGGTTACAGTAAGCTAAGGTTAATTTATTATTGAAGAAAAAAATTTTAAATAAATGTAGTGTAGCCTGAGTGTTCGTGTTTATAAGGTCTACAGTAGCATACAGTAATGTCCTAGGCCTTCACATTCACTAACCACTCACTCACTCACCCAGAGCAGCTCCATGCATGGTAAGTGGTGCCCTCGACAGGTGTATCCTTTTTTATCTTTTCTACCGTACTTTTACTGTGCTTTTTATATGTTTTGATACACAAATATTATTGTGTTACAACTGCCTGCAGTATTTAGAACAGAAATACACTGCAGGTTTGTAGCCTAGGAGCAATAGATCACACCATATAGCCTAGGCATGTATCAGGCTCTACCGTCTAGGTTTATGTAAGTACATCCTGTAATGTTTGCCCAACTATGAAACTGCCTAACGACACATTTCTCCGAACACATCCCCGTCATTAAGCAGTACATGACTGTATATGAGAGGTTCTAGGTTTCTCTTTCAATATAAAGACACCAATAAAGCCCAGAGACAACATGACTTAGTTTTAGAAATTCAAAGACCCACTTTAGTTCCAGCTATGCCAGTAAGCAACCTTGGGAAAGTCACTCCTCCTCTCTCATTTCGGCCCTGGACCTTGATTGGCGCTTCTTTAAAATGAGGAGATTGAACTCAGAAGTGTTCAAATTTCTCCCTGAGCCGCAGAATCCTTGATAAAAACATTGGACACAAGTGGAGTCTCTCACACTGAATTGGGTGGGCCCTTAATTCTTCCCTCCATTCGGCTGTTTCCTCATCTCCAAGACGATCTGGGGTTCCAAGGAAGAGACTTTGAGGCCCCTAGAATCATTGTATTTCCAACATGCTTTCAGACGCACTGGTGATAATAACGGCCCCTGCTTGTACAGCAGCATACTATTTGCAAAGTGCTTTTCCAAACCCCCCTTCATTTTAAGTGAGAGATCAAAAGCGAGAAGCAGTTACATTTCCAGCTTTTAATACCACAGAGTGGTACAGCACAGAAAGTTTAGCAGCCAACATGTTTCGAAAGAGTTAGATGAGTTTTAGAATCCTCAAGCCAGCTAGGGTGCTTTACAAATGTTTAAACAAAGTCACTTGTCTGCTCTTGTTCCCTACTAATGTAAGATAAATGCTACTTTTTAACATTACCATGTAAATTAGATCAGAGAGCAATATAGCTATATAAAGATAATAGGAGCAGCTAATACACATAGTCTAGAAAAAGTTTACGCTATGAGACCACATTTTTCATATTTTAAAATAACTTTTGTTTCTCCTTTAAGTAATGTATGTTCATGACAGAAAGCCCAAAGACAAAAATTAGCAAAAAATTTGCTTATAATTTCACCACCCAGAGATAATTTCCGTTCACATGTGAGTGCATAGTGCATAAATCCTTATCTTTTTTTTTTTTTTTGAGTCAAAGTTTCACTCTGTTGCCCAGGCTGGTGTGCAGTGGCACACTTACTGTCACCGCAGCCTCAGCCTGCTAGGCTCAGCCGATCCTTCCACCTCAGCCTTCTGAGAAGCTGGAACTACAGGCATGCGCCACCAAGCCAGGCTAATTTTTTAAATTATTGTAGAGACAAGGTCTCACCAAGTTGCCCACACTGGTCTGGAACCCCTGGGCTCAGGCAATCCTCTTGCTTCCACCTTCCAAAGTTTTGGGATTACGGCGTGAGTCACAGCACCCATCCTTATCTTGTAAAATGTAACTGTTTTAACTAAAATTGATCGATATTGTCTATACACTTTTTAATCTGTTTTTTCACTCAACAAAATATGATCACACACACACACACACACTGTCTCTCTCTCTCTGAACACTTCCAGTCAAAAGTACATCGGAGCAGCATCATTGTTTGTTTGTTTATAGGAATATAATTTTCCATCTACTGCATACATACATTGTAACTGTCATATATTCAAAAGTCATCTATTGTAGGAAATAGCAGTTATTGTCAGTTTTTTTCCATCGCTATGAATATACGTGCTGCTAAATCTTTCCCTTACTTGAGGAATTGCTGGATCAAAGTGTATGCAAATTTCTTTAACAATTTCAGTACATGGAGCCCAAAATGTTGTACTAATTTTATCCTCACCATCAATGTGAGGGTATGCATTTTCCTTCACCCTCTTAAAAACTGAATAGTATCACTTTCTGTATTTGTAAAACCAGGTTTTAATGTGCTGGGAAGAAAAAATTCTCCCGCTTTGCAGTCGTCCCAACTCCATACAGAGCTACTTAGTCCTCGTGTCTTTTCTTTAGGTTTTATCCTTTTTTCCTAGTCTGGAGCAATTTGAGGAATGCTAGGTCAATAGCTCAAGGATTTAGCACAAAATCCAGTTGTGTTGTTGATTTTATTTTGCCTCCTACCATCTCGGCAACTGAGCCATGATGCTATGCTTTCATCTTAGACCCAAGTTTCACCAGTGACTCCTCTAGTTTATTTCTGGATGATGAGTTCTCGGTTTGGGGAAGCTGTGTGGGCTGAATGTTGGTTTCTCAAAAGATATGTTTATGCAGAACCTGTGAATGTGACTTTATTTGGAAAAAGAGTCATTTCAGATATAATGAAGTTGAGAATCTTGAGATGAGGTCAACTTGGAATAGGATGGGCCTTAACTCCAATAACAAATATCCTAATAAGAGAAGAGAAGACACAGACAGAAGAGGAGAACACACACAAAGCAGAAGGCCAGTAAAGACAGAAGCAGAGATTGGAGTCTTGCAGTCACAAGTCGAGGAACACCTGAAACCTGCTGGAATCACCAGAATCTGGAAGAGGAAAAGAAGGATTTAAGAAAATAATTTCTGTTGTTTTAAGCCACCAAGTTCCTGGTAATTACCGCAGCCTATAAAACTAATAAATAAACCTACAAAGGAGTCCTGTTCTGAGCATTTCTCAGTCACTCAGAAAAGCTCTTTATAGGCAAGTGTCATGATGGCACTTATTCCACTCATTAGGTAAACATTTACTGAGCACATACGATATAGCAGGCCTTAGGTACTGGGCGGATACAAAAGTCAAGATGTAGTTCTTGCCTTTGAGAGGAAAATATTAAATAGATATCTATCATGCTGTCTACAGGGCTATAGTAGGCAGAGAAAGTATCATAGAGTACCTCATTGACCGAGTTAAAAAGCTTAGACTTTATCCAGTAGGTGATGCAGCTCGTTGGAGAGTTTGAGGCAACTCTTACCCACATCTCCAGGCTCCTCTGATACTAGTCTTATCTGACATCTACTCTAAGGCCAGCCTGGACATCTGCCTGTGGCCTGCAGTGAGACTAAGTTCCTCCTCCTGTTCATCATCTAGCTGTCCATGGTCAAGGTCACAGTCACTGCCCCAGAGTAAATAGCTAGTCAGCTCCTGGCCAAATCTGATCTCATGATTGAGCTCAGGCATGTTACATTAATTAATTAATTTATGCATTAAGAATTACTTAACAATTATTCTTTTCCAGAACCTAATTGTACAAAAATAAACAAAATGGAGTCTTTACCCTTAAAATACTTTCCATCTGTAATAATCTCCTTAGGCTGCCATCACAAAATACCACAAACTTGGGAGGTTAAACAATAGAAATTTATTTTCTCACAATTCCGGAAGTTGGAAGTCTAAGATCCAGGTGCTGGTGGAGTTGGTGTCTGTGAGGCCTTGGATGGGCTAGGGTTCCATGGAGATGAGACTGGAAAGGCCCACCTCCCTCCTCTCAACTTCTGCCATAGCCTTGTTTCCCATGCTGTAGTCACTGTGTCTTCTCACCTCGATCAAAATATTACTCTCTTTGGTCTCAGTCCTAGACACACTTAAAATAATAATATTTTGCATAGCACTTTATAGTCTACTAAACACATTTACCACATCAATTGACCCTCACGGTTGCCCAGTGGAGGAGAACAAATCTTGTTATATCCATATATATGATGAAGCCAATATTCACATAATAATAATAAACTTTCCCAAGGTCAGAAGGCGGCTGTGCTAGAGTTAGTTTAGGGTTGGAACCCAGACCATTTGAGTGCTGATCTAGTGTTCTCTCTTTCATACTACCTGCATTTTTCTTTGCTGTTTGCTTCATGTGTTGTAGTTTTCCAGTAACACTTCTACATCTTGACAGAACTTTCTGGAATAAATGTGTTAACCAATAGAAGAAACTCAGAGTGGGATTGCTGGGACTGGCAAGATATTTTTTTTGGCCTGTCAAAGCCCATTGAATCACACATCTGCCTCACAAAGGGCCAACCCAGAGCAAAGCCCACGAGTATACTTTGCCGAAAGGAGAAACTTAAAGCACTTCCAAGTCAGGAAATGCCAAGCTAGGCTTTCCTATGGTGTTAACTTACTGGCCCAAGGTAGACCAAATAGCAATTTACCTACAGCCTAGCCATAGGTAAATTCTTCACTGAACCTTTGTCAGTGTTGTCAGGGTAACAACTCTTGCCACCATGGCAATGTTTACTTTCAATCACAAACTTTGTGTTGACTTTACTGAAAGGTGGATACAGCAAAACTTTTACTCACTGAAATACATGAGGAATCGGCTCCCTAAGTTTTCAACAAATCTGAGACTTTAGTCCCTTAAAAAAATTTTGTTCACCATTTTGAATGAAAACTTCTCTAAAATTATTCTTTCATGTTTATGTCTTCTTCACAAAATTTATGGAGCATAATTTAGTTGAAGATTTTTGAGGGAATTTAGGGATCAGAGGGACCTTTCCAAAATACAGATCTGACTCCAAGATAAAGTCTAAACTCTTCTAACTCACCCCAATCTACTTTCCCAATCTCATGTTTGTAGTCTCTCCATGTTCATTCCAGGAACATAAAATTAATCATGAATCTTGAAACCTCCACAGAACACACTATGATCTTTCACATGTCTGAACTAAATTCTTACCTAGCCTTGACTATCTAGCTAGACAACCACCTCCTCCATGAAACCTACTCAAAATCGCTCAAAAACTCATCCTATTATGATCTTACAGAATGTTGTACATAGGTCTTTATTATAAATACTTTTTGTGCCTGATGCCCTCACCTCATTCTTATACACCAATGTCTAGTTAGCACAGCCCTGGGCTAATGTAGGTGCTAAATACAAGGTTAACATTATTACCAAATAAACAAGTACTAAAATATTATGAATACCAACAACTTGGTGTTTACTATGTGTCAGACACTCTGATAGGAACTTTCGATGTATTTCTTACTTACTTCTCCTAACAGCCCAGTAAGTTCAAAGCCTGAAATCAAACTCAGCTCTTTTGTCCCCCAAATGCGGAATTCCCCTCTATCCTACATAACACAGCACATTCTGAACAAATCAACACACTAAACTGAAAGCACAGGGGTTGTTAATCCATTGAAGAGTGACTTGTGGCATTGATGCCAGGCAGCAGTTGAAAGCAAGGGGTCAGCGTGGGCTGCAGGAGGCCAAGACCCAGGGTTTGAATAGGTAGGAGGGTTTAGGCAGGAATCAGAGGCGATATGTAGGGTCAAAGGAGAGAGTTGTAGCTGGAAAAGTCAAGCAAATTTTAAAAACCCAGAATCCACAGTCAGTCACATACTCCAATGTTGACAGAACTAGGAAAGCAATGTAGGGGATTAAAGCAAGCCACATCACTTCCACTCAGAAATCTCCTCTTTCATTTCTATTGATTCATATGACCCTCTGGGTCTTACATTTGACCATTTTGATAGCAATCTATGTATAAAAAATATTTTACATTCACCTTCCTGCCATACAGGAAAGACAATAATGCATGCATATGGAAAATGGCTGCTGATACTGGCCCATCATGGGGAGATTATCACACAGAGATATTGACAGACTTGATTCCAGGAAGGAGGTAAAGTCTGGAAAATTATTTCCACTGGAGTTCCAGCTACACCAAAGGCTGAGGCGAAAGGATCGATGGAGCCCAGAAGGTCGACGCTGGGGTGGCTGTGAGAGTGCATACCACTGCACTCCAGCCTTGACAAAGGAGTGAGACTCCAACTCAAAAAAAAAAAAATTATCTCCAGATGATGGAACCTTTTAAAGGAAGCTGAAAAGTTGTATTGTTATGCAAGATCTTCTGATTTTTAAAAGTCAGAGCCATATGCAAAGACATTTAAAATATTATGTGGGACCCAGCTAAATGTTCAACTTTATTGGGCCTATAAGTTCTGACAATTTAGTTCATGAACTTGCCACTGTGTGCTTACACTGGTAGCACTGTACAAACAACTCAGTAAGGTTTCATAACCGTAGTATATCAGTGTCTCACAGCTATGTTCGTGTTGATGTGTGGCGGTGTCTTGATAAGTGGCATTCATTATTGTTGTTATATGTTTTTGTGTGCCATCATGAGAATATCTGAGTTTGAATTAGAGCAATGAACAAGCATTAAATTTCTTGTTAAATTTGACAAGAGCGGAATTGAAACTAGGGACATATTAGTCCAAGTTTATGGGGATAATGCCATAAAGAAAATGGCAGTGTACAAATGAATTAAACGCTTTTCTGAGGGAAGAGAAAGTATCACTGATGAAGAGAAGTCAGGACAGCCAGTAATGAGCAGAACTGACAAAAATATTGCAAAAATTCATTGAATTGTGTGTCAAAATCATTGGCTATGAGAAGTATAACAGACCAAATAAATGTAGGTAGAGAAACAGTTAGGAAAATCTTAACTAAAAATCTTGGCATGAGAAACGTATGTGTAAAAATGGTCCCAAAGGAGCTCTTGCATCATGACAATGCACCAGCTTACACAGCACTGTTTGTGAGGGAGTTTCCAGTCAGTAAACAAATATCCATATTGGAACACCTTCTCTACTCACCTGATATGGCCTCCAATGACTTTTTTCTTTATCCAAAGACAAGGGAAATATTGAAAGGAAGACATTTTGATGACATTCAGGACATCAAGGGTAATACAACAGCTCTGATGGCCATTCCAGAAAAAAAAGTTCCAAAATTGTTTTGATGGGTGGACTAGGCACTGGCATTGCTGCATAGCTCCCAGGGGGAATACTTTAAAGGTGACCATAGTGATATTCAGCAATGAGGTGTGTAGCATTTTTTCTAGGATGAGTTCACTAACTTAATTGTTAGACCTCATAAGCATCAGCTGGAGAGCTTGTTCAACTACAGGTTCTCAGTGGCCCCCATACAAGAGAGTCTGATTCAGTCAGCCTTTGTGAGGTCTGAAAATGTGAATTTTTAATAAGCTCACGGGTCAACTGATGCCGCCAGCTGAGGGATCACATCTGGAATAGCACTGGTCTAAACACAAGTAGCACCACTAAACACAAGTAGGCTCCAGTATTCAGGCAGCCTATTTGTTGTCTCTGGTCTAGAAATTTAGAGAAGGGGACTGAATGCGGGAGACAGTCAAGCAAACCCTAGGCAATACGCTTCCGAAAAAGACAAAGGTAAGATATCAGACTTCCAAAAAAAGTTTTTACACCCTGGCCTCAAACTAAAAAGGATCCAAGCCAAAAGGTGTGTGTAGAATTTTCTGGAAATCAGACAGCCACAGACATAATTGGGAAATGTGATGGGATGGGAGAGGGGAGAGCTAAGGACTGACATAATTTGGCTTAAAGAAGTAAAGACCTAGTGAAGTAAAGACCTAATGATCTTTAAGCAGAAGAGGGGAACTTGGGGGAAGATAGTGAACAGCTGCTCAATTTCCACTGGGGCTTGGTTAATATAGCCTGAGCTTCCAGAACAGTAGGAGAGGTTCAAGTAGAAAAGGAACTCAGTACCTGACAGCTGTGAAAGGTAGGTATTGATTGCCATGGGGATCCCTACCTTTCAGATCTTTAAAATCAGATAAATGATACTCTGTTAGAACGTTCAAAGAGCCCTCTCCCTGTTAGTGTTGCTCAAAGTGCAGGACCAAGGCCACTGCTAGCAGAGAAGATATTTGGATGCAGCACAGATACAGTCTTAAGTGACTTTGGATTGCAAAGGGAAAAAGGTATTCCCCTTTTAACTTCTCTCACTGCTCAGGTGTGTCAAGGAGAACGAAGGTCTCCCTAAGTTGCCATCTTTCCCAGCCCTCTAGCATGTGCTGATCTCCCTTAACAGAGAGGAGGGCTTAGTTGCATAGTGTCAAACAGGCAGCAGCATGTGTGAAGATCGATTGTCATTGTTTTGTTTCATGGTATTTATTTTGGTGGTTTTTCTCTCTGGCAAGTGATGCTGGTTTTCCATTTAAAGAAGTAACAGAAAGTTTCCTCTTAAATAAATAAATCTGGAAAGGCAGTGTCTGTGGAATTATAGAGATATATCAACCCAAGGATACTAATGAGTGATAGTCATGGCCAAAATCATGCAGATGGTATGTGGAAGGATAATGTTTTAGAAACACTGATCACGTCTAAGCCTCTTCTTTATGAACAAGAAAATGGAAGCTCAGAAAGTTAAAGGCTATTCTCAGTTTTATGCAGAATTCACAGGTGGAGCTGGAACTAGAGAATGAGCTTGGCCTGGAGGTTGGGGCTTCCATCACCAGCATCTGCTGCATCCTTTCTTGTAGGACAGTTTCTGGTACCTCCAAGCTTGTGGCACATGTAGCCCTTAATGAAATGGACCAATTTTCACTCCAGTACTGTGGCCATCTCTCTGTGTAACTTCACCAGTGTTGGCATGTATGTCAGCATCAACAAAGTAAGACTCTAATTTAGGAAATCTCTTGGGCACAAAGTGAAGTACCACATGCGAACATACCCCAGTAAACCCTAAGAGGTCTCAAAATATAAAGTACAAAAGATAGAAAACCATATTCAATTGCTGCTTCTCAAAATCCCCTGATATAAATGTGTTAATGGCTGAAAGCAGTATCAATTTTCTCATTGACCTTATCCTGCTTCCAACAAAAAGAAAAAAGAATTAAACATAGCTTACAAACATTTTATTTCTTCCTGAATTGACTCTTATGCAAACACTATTGCTCAGCAGTGGCCTAAATTTATATAATATGTTTACAGACCTGAAGGTTTATTTCTTTCAAGCATACCTTGGGGCTTTCCTCATTTGGAAGGCAAGAATGCTTCATAATTAGCACACTCAAACACTAGCTTCAGCATAGATGACCTTTAATTACGTTCTTCAGCATGAAATAGATGTTTCTAAGGACTTAAGAGCAGATAGTATTTAAGAGGGTACATTCTCCTTTAAACAGGGCTCAACTTTATTTTATTGTTTATCATCTTTTAGATATCACTAAAGGATGAACTTCACCCTAGGCTTTGTCCAAATAATCACCAATTCCTAACAAATATGGCCAAATTAGCACATTTTAAATCTATTCCATGAGATTTGGTTGATGAAAATGCATTTTTTAAAAAATTAAGATTGTTAACAAACTGTCAAGTGCAGTTGAGTAAAGAAAAAAATGCATTTGCAATCAGCTTGCCAGAGATATTACAAATATAA
>CAUYQG010113382.1:0-10328 GCA_963574415.1 Tarsius wallacei
TTCCAAGTAGTTGGAACTACAGGCGCGCGCTACCATGCCTGGCTAATTTTTTGATTTATTGTAGAGATGAGGTCTCGCCAAGTTGCCCAGGCAGGTCTTGAACCCGCGGGCTCAGGCAGTCCACTCACCTCAGCCTCCCAAGCTGCGGGATTACAGGCTGAGCCACTGAGCCCGGCTAAGCGTGTATATATCATTGGTAAGTATATTCTCATTGTTGTGCTACTATCACCATCATTTATCCACAAAACCCTTTCATCTTACAACACTGAAACTTTACATTAAATAACTTCCCTTTCTTCCCTCCCCCCAGCCCCTTGTCTCTATGAATTTAACTACTTTAGGTATCTCATATAGTGTTTGTCCTATGACTTGTTTATTTTACTTTAGTGTAATGTCCTCATGGTTTATCCATGTTGTAGGATGTACCGGGACTCAATTCTTTTTTAAGGCTGAATAATTTCCCATTCTCTGTGTGTACCATACTTACACATTGTAAAATATAATAATCATATAACATTTTTAATGTAAAGGGTTTTTTTTTTTTTAGCATTCTTATTTCTATTTAGAGAACTTCTTTCAGCCATTTTCTTTTAGGGCAGACGTCTGCTGGCAGCAAATCTAGTTTTTCTTCATTTGCGTGTCTTGATTTTTCCATGATTCCTAAAGGATATTTTCATTGGGTATATCAATCTGGGTTGATAGCTCTTTTCTTTCATCACTTAAAAAGTATTGTGTGACTTCCTTCTGCCACTGTGGTTTCTGATGTGAAATCTGTTGTCATTTGAATTATTTTGCCCTTATTGGTAAGATGGGTTTTTTTCTTCCTCTTTAAAAAATCATTCTCATTGTCTTTAGTTTTTAAGGGGTTTGATTATGATGTGTCTTGACATGAATTTTTTTAGGTCTAGCTTATTTGAGGGTTGTTTAGCTTCTTGAGTTTGTAGGTTTTATGTCTTTTGCCAAATTTGGAAGTTTTCAGTCATTATTTCTTTGAATAGTTTTCAAGTCTGCCTTCTTTCTCCTTTTTTTTTTTTTTTACAGCACTTGAATGACAAGAATGTCATAACTTTTGTTAATAGTCTGACAAGTGCTTACTGATCATTTTTTTAAGTCTATTTTTTCTTTATTGTTCATATTGGGTACTTTCTGTTGTTTTGATTGCCATGGTCACTGATTCTTTCTTTTGCCATCTTCATTCTGCTGTTGAACTCACCTAGTTAGTTTTAATTTGTTTTATTTTATGTTAATTTTTGCAGATACTTTCTGTTTTTTCATTTGTTTCATGTGTGTTAATAATTGCTTGTTGAAACATTTTTGCAATGGCTTGCTTTAACATCCTTGTCACATAATTTCAGTAGCTGTTGGCATCTGTTTGTTGCCTTTCTCGTTCAAGTTGAGATTTTTCTGTACCTTGTTATGACACATGATTTTGGATTATACACTGGACATTTTGGGTATTATGTGATGAGAATGGGTCTTATGTAAATCTTTTGTTTTGATACCATGCCAGGAGGGGAAAAGGGGCACTCCTTCATTACTGCAAGGTGGAGGTGGAAGTCCAGCTTCCTCATCTGGCTTTTATTTATAAGTTGGGGTAGAGGAGAGTACCTTGTTACTGCTGGATGGGGATGATTCAGTCTTCCCTTAAACTTCTGCTGACACCTGCTTGGCTGGAAGGACAGGGGCACTTTGTTGTTTTTCTCCATGTGGCCTCCACTGATATAGAAGTGAGGAGTGAACTCCTTACCACTGGGCTGTGATGAAGGTTCTGTCTATTCACTCTGTCTTCTTTGGCACCATCCTTGTGGCAGTGGATTTCTTGTTAAAGCCAGGTGAGTGTGTGAATCTTTCAGTTTCTTTGAGTATATACCCAGAAATGGAATTACTGGATCTTGTGGTAATTTTGTGTTTAGTAACCATCAGACTTTAAGTATCCATCAGACTTTTCCACAGTGGCTGTACCATTTTACGTTCCTACCAGCAATGGGAATGGGTTCCAATTTGTCTACATCCTCACCAACACTTGTTATTTATTTTGTCTTTCTCTCTCCCTCTCTCCTTTCTCCCTTCTTTCTCCCTCTTACCCTCTCTCCCTCCTTCCCTCTCTCCCTCTCCCTTCCTTCCTTTGATGATTGGTGATGTTGAACATCTATTCATATGTTTGTTGGCCATTCATGTGTATTCTTTGAAGAAATGTTTATTTAAGTTATTTGTCCATTTTTAAATCAGGATAGTTGAGTTTTTTGGTTTTGAATTATAAAAATTATTTATATATTCAGAATACTAATCTCTTATAAGATATATGGTTTGCAAATATTTTCTGTCATTCTGTGGGTTATGTTTTTGCTTTGATAGCCCTTTCTTTGAGGGACAAAATTTTTAATTTTGATGAAGGCTGTTATCTATTTTTCTTTTGTTGCCTTGGTATGATATCCAAGAAATTACTGCTAAATCTAATGACATGGAGTTTTTCCATGTTTTCTTCTAAGTTTTTAATAGCTTTACTTCTTACATATAGGTCTTTAATCTATTTTGAGTTTGAGTTTAATTTTTTAGCTGTTTATTTCTCTTCTGTCTCATTACTTTATTAGAGGGAAAATAAAACATTGTGATCAAAGATTAAACACTGAGTAACAATTTTATTGTCAAGCAGGTAACTAGATCCAGAGCAGAGCAAATGGGTGAGGATAAGTGAGGCTCAGGAGAGGGCAAGTGGTAGGTTTTAAAAATGGAAATCCATGAACAATCTCTGTTTCATATTAGATACGCAAAGTCTCTCTGTTCCTCCGACTAGCTGTCAGTATATCAGCTAATTGTCTCACTGAGTTGGGGTTGGGTTTTCTACAAAGTTGTCTTTGCGTTGGACAAGCTATGGCACTGCAGTAATTACATAATAGAAATAAGGTATGCTCCACAGTCATCTAGATCAGAATTTTACTTTCCTCCTGGGATCATTTTTCTTTTTTTCTAAAATAAATTTTTTAGGATTTTCTTTAATGATGATCTACTGGTGAAATAAATCTGTTTTTCTCATTCCTCATATTCCTGATTGATATTTTGCTGCTTATGGCATTCTGGGATAATAGTCATTTTTCTCTCATAGCATTGAAAGGATCATGCTCCAGCTTTTTGACTTACATTTTTTTGCTGTAAGAAATCAGCTATCATTCTGATAGTTGTTTCTTTTAAGATAATCTGTTGTTTTTCTTTGGTTACATTTAAATTCTCTTTTTTTAAATTAACTGTGCTTGAGATTTGTTGAAATTATTGAATCTGTAGATTGTTGTCTTTCATCAGCTCTTAAAAGTTCTTAGTGATTGTTTATTTAAATATTCCCTTTTCTTTCATTTTCTCTCTCTTCTCCAGGATGTATATTAGGTCTTCTTTCTGTATCCTTCCTGTCTCCTAATGCCCTAATGTTTTACATCTCTGTGTCACTAGAAATTTGGGACGTTTCTTTAGTTTTGTTGTTAATTCTGTTTTTAGATATCTAAAATATGCTGTTAAACTTTGTGTTTTTAATTTCTATTACTCTTTCCTAGGAACTTTGTTCAGTACTTTTAAAAGCCTGCTAATACCTACTCATAATTTTGAACCTCTTTTTTATTTCTTGAAGCATATCAAACATTTAATTTATAATATAACTGATAGTTTTAATATTGAAGTTTTTATGTGGTCTGCTGTATTTTATTCTAAGCTGACTCTCACTCATGGTACCATGTTTTCTTATGTACATAGTGATTTTTTTAAAAAGAAATTGTGAGCTGTTCATTTTTCTTATAGTCATGAAAATAATTTTTTTTTAATTGTAAAGACGTGGGGTACAATTCAGGGTTAGGTATACAAACATTGATTATGCAGGTACCCTTGTTGATGAGGTATGCCCCTCCCTCCCTTAGCAGTTTCCCTCAACTGCCAATCCTACCCCCCAAATTTATTCTTAAGTATTATGTTTTATTTTACTATTGCAGCTATTTTATTTTATTTTATTTTATTTTTGAGTTGGAGTCTCACTCAGTCGCCCAGACTGGAGTGCAGTGGCCGCTCCCGGCCACCGCAGCCTCGACCTGCTGTGTTCCGGCGATCCTTCCTCCTCAGCCTTCCAAGTAGCTGGAACTACAGGCGCGCGCTACCATGCCCGGCTAATTTTTTTTGATTTATTGTAGAGATGAGGTCTCGCCAAGTTGCCCAGGCGGGTTTCAAACCTTCGGGCTCAGGCAATTCACTCACCTCGGCCTCCCAGAGCACGGGATTACAGGCTGAGCCACCGAGCCCGGCCCCTTTGTAGCTATTTTAAATGGGATAGTTTTCTTAATTTTCTTCAGATTGTTCATTGTTAGTATATAGAAATACTACCTATTTTTGTGTGTTGGTTATGTATTCTGTGACTTTACTGTATCTATTATTTCTAACAGTTTTATGGTAGAGTCTTTTGGGTTTTCTAAATATAAGATTATGTTGTCAGCAGAGGCAATTACACTTCTTTTTCTGTTTGAATGGCTTTTTAAAAAAAATTTGTTTTGATGACTTTTATTTCTTCTTTTTGCCAAGTTTTTCTGGCAGGGACTTCTAGTACTATGCTGAATGGAAGTGGTAAGAGTGGTCTTATTCCTGATTTTAGAGGAAAAACTTAACTTTTCATCATTGAGTATATAATGTTAGCTGTTGGCTTGTGATATATGACCTTTTTGTGTTGAGGTACATTCTATACATAATTTGTTTAGAGTTTTGTCATGAAAGTGTGTTGAATTTTATCAAATGTTTTTTCTGCATCTAATGAGATTATCATACGATTTTTGTCCTTCATTCTGTTAATGTGGTGTGTCATTGAGTTGAGTGTATGTTGTACTATCTTTGCATACCAGGGATAACTCCCTCTTGATCATGGTGAATGATCCATTTAATGTGCTGTTGATTTCTATTTGCTGGTATTTTGTGGAGGATTTTTTTCATCTATGGTTATAAGGGTTATTGACCTGTAATACTTTTTTTTTTTTTTTGAGTTGGAGTCTCACTCTGTCATCCAGGCTAGAGTGCTGTGGCACACTCACGGCCACCCCAGTGTCACCCTGCTGGGCTCAGGCACTCCACTTGCCTAGGCCTCCCAAAGTGCTGGGATTACAGGCTGAGCCACCGAGCTCAGCCGACCTGTGATATTCTTTTTTTTTTTTTGAGTTGGAGTCTCACTCTGTTGCCCAGACTGGAGTGCAGTGGCACAGTCAAGGCCACTGCAGCCTTGACCTGCTGGGCTCAGGCGACCTTCCACCTCAGCCTTCCATGTAGCTGAGCCTACAGGCATGTGCCACCATGCCTGGCTAGTTTTTTGATTTATTGTTAGAGACGAGATCTTGCCGAGTTGCCCAGGCTGGTCTCGAACCCCTGGTCACAGGCAGTCATCTCGCCTCAGCCTCCCAAAGTTCTGGGATTACAGGCTTGAGCCACTGTGCCCAACTTGTAATTTTCTTTTCTTGCAATGTTTTTGTTTGGCTTTGATATCATGGTTGAGGAATCTCTTATAATCCTTTTTGTTTCTGTGGCATTTGTTGTAATTTTGTTTCATTTCTCATTTTGTTTGAATATTCTCTTTTTCTTTATTAGTCTAGCTAAAGTTTTGTCAATTTTGTTGATCTTTTAAAAAAACAAATCTTAGTTTTGCTGATTTTTTTCTATCTTTTTCTTGTATTTCAGTTATTTCTGCCCTAATTCTTATAATTTCCTTTCTTCTGTTAACTTTGGGTTTAGTTTGCTCTTCTTTTTCTAGTTCTTTGAAGTTTTGAGTTTGTTTATTTGAGATTTTTAAAAATGTAGGCATTTATTGCTACCAACCTTCCTGTTAGTACTGTTTTTGCTGAATCTCTTAAGTTTTGGTATGTTGTATTTTTATTTTCTTTTGTCTCAGGGTATTTTCTACTTTCTCTTTTGATTTTTTTCTTTGATCGTTTAGTTGTTCAAGAGTCTGTTGTTTAATAAAAAATAAACACAATTCTAAATTTAACAGAATTTTACATAATTGTGAACTTTCCAGTTTCCCTCTGGTATTGATATATAGTTTTATTACATGGTTGGAAAAGAGATTTGATATGATTTTAGTCTTTTAAAATTTGTTAAGATTGTTTTTGTGATCTAACGTGTCATCTGTCTTGGAAAAAGTTATATGTGTGCTTGAGAAGGTTGTGCGTGTATTCTCCTTGTGTTGAGTGGAATGTTACGTATATGTCTGTTAAGTCCATTTGGTTTATAGTGTTGTTCAGGTCCTCTTTTTCCTTATTGATCTTTTGTCTGGATATTCTATTTCTTACTGAAAGTGGGCATAGAAATTTTCTACTGCTATTGTGTTGCTGTCTATTTCTCCCCAGTTCTGTCAAATATATTCATGTGTATGTGTGTATATATGTGTATGTATACAGTGTTATAGTATTTTGTATTTGTCTATATATTTACTTTTGTCAGTGAGCTTTATATTTTGATATGCTTTCATGTTGTTTTTTTAACACCTTCTCATTTCAGCTTACTGTTGAACTCCTTCATCTTTTTATTTTTTAGTCTGAGAAAGTCTTTATATGTTCCTCATGTTTGGATAACAGTTTTGTCCAATATCCTATTCTTGGTTGGCAGTTTTTTTTTTCACTTTTAATCTATCTTCCCCCTCACTTCAGGCCTGTAAAATTACTGGTGAGACATCTGCTAATAGTCTTTTTTTAAAAAAATGGCATTCTCCACTGTGTGTATTACTACAGAGTTTTATGTAGTTTCCCTTGTACATAGCATTTCACTTTTCCCTTGCTGCTTCAGCATTTCTCCCCTTTGTCCTTGATTTTTGACTATTGGAATATAATGTGTCTTGGTGTGGACTTTTTTGGGTTTGTCATTTTTTGGGGCATGTTTGGTCTTCTTCAACCTGGATGTCTATTTCCTTCCCCAGACTTGTGTAGTTTTTGGCTAGTATTTCTTTACACAGTCATCCTACCTGCTTAACTCCACTTGATGGTGTCTCAGAAGTTCCTTTGACTTTCTTTACTATTTTTCATTGTTTTTAATTTTTGCTCCTCTGGGTAATTTCAAATGACCTGTCTTCAGATTTGTGGATTTTTTTCTTTTTTTCTTTTTCATTTTCTAGACAGGATCTCACTTTTTCATCCAGGCAAGTGTAGTGGTATGCTCATAGCTCACTGCAACCTTGAACTCCTGGGATCAAGTGATCCTCCCTCCCATCTCAACCTCCCACGTAGCTGAGACCACAGGTGTGCACCATCACACCCAGTTAATTTTTAAAAAATATTTTGTAGAGATGAGGTCCTGCTATGTTACTCAGGCTAGTCTTGAACTCCTGGCCTCAGGCGATCCTCCTACCTCTGCCTACCAAAGTGCAGAGATTACAGGTGTGAGCCACTATGCCCAGCCAGTTCATGAATTTTTTTTTTCTACTTTATGAAGTCTGCTGTTGAACTCCTCTAGTGAATTTTTCAGTACATTTATTGTATTCTTTGGCTCCAATTAAAAAAAAAATTTTTCTCTTTGTTGAAATTCCCATTTTGTTATACATCATTTTTCTGAACTTGTAGAGCCATCTTTATGATGATTATTTTTAACTTTTTGCCAGATAATGTATGTACTTTTTTTTGAGTCAGGGTCTTACTCTGCCACCCAGGTTTAAATGTAGTGGCATCATCATAGCTTGCTGCAGCCTCAACCTCCTGTACTCAGGTGATCCTTCCACCTCAGCCTCTTGAGTAACTGGAACTACAGGTGCGTGTCACCATGCCTGGCTAGTTTTTTGATTTTTTTGTAGAGACAAGGTCTCTTTCTTTAGGGTTGGTTTCTTGAGATTTATTTTGGTCCTTTGATTGACCATGTGCAAGAGAAGACATTCACTGGTCATCCCAGCTAGAGATTCTGGGGGTCTCTCAAACCTTTTCTGTGAATGTTTCTTCTCTGGTCTTGTACATATAGATTTCTAATAAGAGGGGTTTGCTGGTTTCTTTTTTTCAGGAATTTTAAATCTTTTGCTTTCTCTTGTATCCGCTTGCTGTACCGTGGGTCCTCTGTACCACACCCCCCTGCTCTTTTTTTGTTCACAGCGATTCCCCCAGGCATCTTGAGTATGCCTGAGTCCAATTAGTGCCCTGAGTCTAAGTGTAGTCGGAAGTCAATATCTCAAGCAGTCTTTCCAAAAGTAAGAATGTTGGATGGGTGATCCATTCTTTTCTTTCTTTATTGAGGGAGAAGTTGCTGAGCTATATTGTCCTTTGATGGTTGTAGTGTGGGTCCTGTGGAGCAGCAACATATTTTCTATCCAGCTCTTTTTTTTGTTCTCAACAGCCCCCAGGCATCTAGAGTATGCCAGACCCCATCTGTGTTCCAAGACAACCAAGATAGTAGTCCCTTTGTCAGCCTGCTCCCTAACCCTCACTTGGAAGAATCAGATTATTGGAAATACAGTCTAATTTTCTTTTTCCTTCTGCAGGGAGGAGAATTCGGTTGCGGGGAGTGGGAGCGGGGTTTGCCTGATCATGTGGTGGTGAGCTGTGGGGAGGGACTGTGGTGAGTGTGGCATAAATTTTCCTGTGGCGCAGGTCGGCTTGCTTGTGCTTGTCTTTGGTTTAGGAGTCTCAGCTGTTTTCTGGTGTTCTCATAAAGGGGATTGGTTTGTATGTTGTTTTTGAGTGGGTGTTTTGGTGGGAGCAAAGAGGGTTTAGGGCTTTTGATTCTGCTGTTTTGCTGATGTCACTCGCACCAAGTACATTCCTTTTTTTTTTTTTTTTTTGATTTAGAGTCTTGAACTCCTGGTAAAAAGTGATCCTTCTTCCTTGGCCTCCCAAGTGCTGGGATTACAGGCATGAGCCACTGTGCCTGACCTGATTTTTGTTAAAAATTTACTTGCCAGTTTTCAGAATAATGAGTTGATTCACTAGCATTCTCCAATTCTGACCGATTAGAGTTTTTAGGTTTGTTCTGTCATTATCGACTAATGCATTTAAACAGATCTGATACATTTATATCTATATATTTTTCCCATATTTCATTTCAAAACCCATATTTTTTTAGTTTATGTAATTTGCTTTGTAAGAATCATCTAGTGTTAGGATTGGACATTGATGTGGATTATTTCTTTTTCATTCTAGTTTGCATTTATGCCGGATTCTCAGTGAAAATAAAAGCCATGATAGTTCGACTTACAGAGGTAAGATTTTAAAAAGTATCATGTCTTTCATTTTTACCTTGATTCAAATGAATAACTTCTGCTTTCCATCCATTATTAGGTATGAAAACAAGACTGTTCACATTATATAGAGGTTTTGTATAATTATATTACATTCAAGATTAAAACTGTAGTTATAGTAAGACTACATTTCTGTATACTGATGTTATTTGATCTGCATTATAGTCATGAAAATGCTTGACTTTTGTAATTGGGACTTGATATATTTAGCTAAATTTCAGCAGTTTTTAGGCTGTATTAATCATACATGTGAGAGAAACAAGAACATGGAAAGAAAAACTGTTCTGATCTTGTCTGTACTGGCACATTTTTAGAAACTGAGGTTCAGTGTTTTTACTAAATGTGGTAATGTTTAGGTGGAGTCTGGGGATCTTGTTAAAGGCAGTTGTCATCGAAAGCATTAAAACAAAAGAGTTGTTTACTACATATCACAAATATGATTTATTAAATGTAATGTTTTATAATTAAACAGGATGTAATTTTCCAGTAATTTTAGTTTTAAAGAATTTTACTATTTAACATTTAATTAAATTAAAATTAAACATGTGAATTTGGCAAAGGAGGGAGAAAAATAAAAGCAATTGTGTCTAGTTAGCTTAAAGCATTTTCATATGTCACTTTTATTGGGGGTAAAACCCACAATGTTTTTTTTCACTTGGAAAATATATTTTTGTAGCCAGAGTTCTGTTTTAAGTAAAAGATCATTAGATAAAACTTATCATTTTTATTTAAATTGTGCTTTTGTGAATAAAAGATCAAGAACAGAATATTTTAAAATATACGTTTACTTTTTGTTCTATCAAAAATTAAATATGACCTGAATAAGAGAGGATATACTTTTTAAAGAACATTTGGATGCATGAGTGGGAAGTATTTTCTTTTTTTTTTTTTTTCCTTCTTGCCATTTAAAAAATTTTATTTATTTTATTTTAAAGATGTGGGGTACAATTCAGGGTTAGGTATAGAAATGTTCATTATGCAGGTACCCTTGTTGATGAGGTGTGTCTCAACCCCAGGCAGTTTCCCTCAACTGTCAATCTTACCCCCTCTCCCCTGACAGTTTCCCGTTACTGCCAATCCCCTTCTTATAGTATTATAATAATTGTTC
>CAUYQG010113386.1:0-10293 GCA_963574415.1 Tarsius wallacei
TTTCCCTTGATCTTCAGTTTTTAGCAGTTTGTGCTATGACCTGGGGTTTCTGAGTTTTTTTGTTTTTTTTTTTGAGTTGGAGTCTCACTCTGTCGCCCAGACTGAAGTGCAGTGGCCGCTCCCGGCCACCGCAGCCTCGACCTGCTGGGCTCCAGCGATCCTTCCGCCTCAGCCTTCCAAGTAGCTGGAACTACAGGAGCGCGCTACCATGCCTGGCTAATTTTTGATTTATTGTAGAGATGAGGTCTCGCCAAGTTGCCCAGGTGGGTCTCAAACCCGCAGGCTCAGTAATCCACTCACCCCAGCCTCCCAAAGGCTCGGGATTGCAGGCTGAGCCACTGAGCCAGGCTTCTGAGATGTTTTTAAACTGTAAATTTATACTTTACACAAAAATTGGGGGAAATTTTATCCAGGGTGTCTTAAAACGTTTCTTTTTGTCCACTTCTCTTTTTCTCCTCTCCCCTGGGTCTCTTACTATACATGTTAAGCCTTTTGATATTGTAGCACAAATCCCTGATATTCTCCTTCTTTCTTTTTTAAGTTTTATTTGACCACCTTACTGCATATTAGATAATTCTACTGATCAATTTTCAAGCTTAGTTCTTTATGTCATCAACTTCTGCTGTTAAGAACATCATATAAGTTTTATATTTCAGATCATTTTATTTTTAGTTCAAGAATTTCAGTTCAGTTCTCTTTATTATCTGTTTCTTTGCTGAAATTTCCTATCTTATCATTCATTGTAAGCATATTTTCTTTTATATCATTGTGCATAGTTATAATAGCTACTTCAAAATCCTTGCTTGCTAATTTAAACAGCTGGATCATCTCAGGTTTGGTCTATGTTAATCATCATTTTTCTTGACAATGGATCATATTTTTTGTTTCCATTATGTTGAGTAATGGAGGATTATATCCTGTACATTGTGAATATCATGTGGGGAGACTCTGGATTCTCTTAAATTTCTCCAAAGAGTATTACTTTTTATTTTGCTTTGTTTTAGCAGGCAAGTAACTTAGTTTAACTAAAACTGAAAACTCTTGTCTATTGGACAGTATTCCAAATCTATGATCAGTTATTTTATTCTTAAGTAAAGTACTTAGGATCTGGCCCATCCATGAAGAGGTCAAGAGTCAACAGAGATTTAGGTACACAGAGTTTTTGGTTTCCGTTCTCTGGCTTTCTTATTGCTAGAATTCCTTATTTACTTTCTAGTGTCTGTGATTGCCTTAAACTCTGTCCTTTGATTCCATTAGGTTAGAAAGACTTTCAGTTTTCTATGGGCATTTAAGCTAGCTCTTGCTGTCAACTGTGGTCTGCCTTAAGGCTGAAAGCTATAAAAACACAGGAAACCCATCCACTGACATTCCCTTCTTCTAAATGCCAACCCCCCTCCAAAATCAATTTGATTTTGTTTAGCCTCCATTGCCTCTAGGTAGTTTTCGGTTTGTTTTTTATTTTGTCCAGAGTTTATAGATATTAATTTATGAAAGGACCAGTCTAGTAGGGGTTTAATCAGACATTCCTAAAGTGAACCAACATTGTGGGAAATTTTATTTTTCTTTCTAATACTTTACCATATTTTCCACAATGAGCAAGAGTTATTCTTAATCAGGAGGTTTAAAATATATATATATATATACACACACACACACATATATATGTGTGTATATATATATATAATTAGTATATTACAAATGAAAACTTTTCATACAAAAAATAAAATTTTGTATTTATTTTGGAGAAGAGAGGGAAGTAGAAATTATTTGGAAGATGGTAGTGAAAATGTTAGAATGAAGCAGAGCTGAAAATTACACAGCAATAACTCAGACTACAGATCAGTGAAATTTCCAAGCCAAAGGACACCTGTGAACAGCAGCTGTACCAACTGGTAGTAGCAAAAAGGAAGGCAAGCCAGAGCCCATCTGGTCAATAGTTCCATCTCTAGGTGGTCTTGTTAACTTCCCCCTCCCTACCTGATGCAGCCCCTCCCCTCCCAGAGTATCAACAGCCCATAATATACTTACTGAATTTGATTTTCAATTTCCCCCAAGACATAAGTCTCTCCTCAGTAGTCAGGCACCTGAGTGGATAGGTATAGGCCTTCTTCTTCAGGGGAAATGCAGATTTATATGTTCCATATGACCATTGGTGATGAGATGATCTGTCAGAAGCTGTATCATCTTGGATAAGTAATTTCCTCTTTCTGGGTCTTAGCTTCTTCACTTGCAAAATAAGAAAAGTGAACTAACAAACATTTAATCTTTTATTGTCTCTGAAATTATACAGACTTATGTAGAAATTCAACAAAAATAAATACATTTTAAATAGCTCTTTTCCTCTGGAATCTGCTATCCTATACCATACTCAGGGTATCATGTGCTATATAAAAATCCACTAGAGGGGAGTAAAACATTAAATGAGAACATACCACAACTTAGCTTGGATATCCTGTATAAATTATATTTGCAACTTTTACCTTATGTCTATTGTTTCTGAGCAATTCCACTTAATTGCTTTAAAACCCAAAGATGTGAGAGCATTACTCTTTGCATGTGGAAATCTGCTCTGTGGAATAAAGCTCCAAGTTTGGGGGCTAGGGATTCTTGGTATTTTTTAAAGCCACTGATGGCATAAGAGCAATTCCTTAAACAACAAGCATGCCCATTCCATTTCTAGTTTTCCTCTATTTACGACTGAGTTACAGTGGCCAAAAATATTCCCTGAACCTTAATTCAGAAGAGAAGATTCATCTAGATAATTAATTCTTACTGAAAGGCAGGAGAAACTGCACCGTTCCTAACCCTGAATAGTGCAACATTTAAAGAGACCTCTAAATTGTGTTCCATAGTCTTCAGATCCCAAAGGCTGAAGAAAAATTCCTCAGGTGGGAATCTTCTCACATTAAGATAACTAGAGAGTCTGGCCCATTGGTTTAATATTTCTACTTTAAAGAAATACAATTTTAACATAATTAGTTCATCTTTTTCACAGTGTAATTTTAAAAGACCAGGGATCCTGGTGGTGGTTGTTCTCAGGGAGACATTTTCAGGGGAAAAGAAGAGGGACAGAGGCAAGAGAAGGAAGGTGGTCCCTACTGAGGCTCCCCTGGAGAAGCAGTTCAGGGGACCAGGTATTAGGAGAATCCAGGTACACATGTTCTTTAATTAATATTTCTGAAGGGTTTCGAAATTTGTTAGTTTCCTAGCAGTTACAGAATGATAGTGAGATCACCAACTTTGGAGTCAGTTGAATGAGAGTTTAAATCTTAGGCCGATTAGTCAATTTTAACTGTACGACCTGGAGACTCTTGATGTCACCTTTTCTGAGTCGCCATATATGAAGCATGACTCTGGTTACAAGAGACAGAAACCCGTTTCAAACTAGGTGAAGCATATAATGTCATTTTAAGGTTGCCTCTCTGCCTCTCTCCTCCATTTCTTGATTCTAGAGTTCTGAATTTCATTCTAATAGCACGCTGCTTTATTTGGCTAATGGAAAAGAAACTCAAAGACATCCCAAAAAGAATCTTTTTCTTTCAACAACTATATATAAAATCTTAGAGAAAGACTCTGATTGCCCTTTGAGTCTTGTGCCCATCTCTATCCAGAATAAACCAGGCTCCAATCAGGATATCTTTTTACTCAAATCCTCTTGATTCAATGTATGGTCTTAGTTATCCAGAGTTTACAACCTAAATAACTCAATGACAGCTGCATGTATTAAGAAAGTTATATCAAAAATCTGATGAGCTGAATATTGAATGAAAAGTAAGCATAACTGACAAAGTATTTAGATTCACAGCAACGACTGTCATCTGGATGTCTACAGTTCAGTGTGTCTGGATCATTTGTGAGGTCTATCATAAGTGATTTGATACTAATAATGGTAAAAGCAATGCTTCAGATGCTTTCTTTAAACAAATAGAGGAGTATTGTATTGATAACAGGAACGTAGAATAATCAACACAGGATGCTTTGAGAATGTTTTATTTACAGTGGTTCTATGTATGAACGTGTAAATGTTGAGTAACCATAAGAGATAACGCAGAACACTAGGGCTAGAAACAGATGAGCAGATACCATCCCAGGGCTCTGAAAGATGAGGGGGAAAGTGATTACTGAAATGCCAAAAGTGAGATCATAGAGTGCACTGCTCCTCAAAGTGTGGCCTGTTAACTTGTTCTAGTTTGCAGACTTAGCAGGCTGTAATGAGATGGGAGCACAGAAATGGAAAGTATTTAGAAACTTTCATAACAATCTGACAGAGATTTCCAAGCCTATGGTCAGTTTGTTTTACAAACAGAATCAGTCCATAAGGAAATAGAAATGAAAACAAAACAAAAAAATCTATCCTCTCACCATGTGTGGCTTGAGAAGCACTGGTGGACATAGGTTGCCTTGAAACAAGAAGTGCCTTTAGTTAAGGCACACAGACAGCCCAAAGCAACCTGCAGGGTAACAGCCAAGAATTCAACACCTAGACTACCCATTGACCAATTGGAAGCTGGAGAGAGGACGAAGAGGCACTGTTGATGCAGTTCAGACCTGTCAGAGTTCCAGGTCCAGAGCAAGGTGGTGAGGATGAAGAGAGGGTCTGGAGGAGAAACCTGTTGGTCTTCAGTACAAGTAGACGGGGGCATTTGCCAGCAGCTGCCCATTGTGGTAACTATTTGTGATGGTTTTATAGTGTCTCAACTTGCTTGGGTTAAACTACATTCCCCAGAATTCCCTTGCTAGTGTGTTTCTGGATAAGGTGTGCTACAAGAGATAGCCTCTTGCAAGAGTGGGAAGATGGAAAAGAAATGGCAGCCATTTTGTTGCAGTCACATGCTTTTGCCAGTTATGAAATCAAATACTAATCTAGGTGCTGCTGTGAAGGGATTTTGCAGATGGAAATAAAGTTTCTAACCAGGTGACTTTAAATTAGGGAAATAATCCTGTGTGGGCATGACTTCATGGGTTGGAAGACCTTACACAAAACAGAGACCCTACCTGTGCGTAATAGGTTTGGCCTGTGCACATAGGGGTCCAGCTTGCTTGGGTTCTTCCCTTTTGGACGTGCATTATCCTATCCTATCCTATCGATTTTGGATTTGTGTATCCAGCCCCCAAGATTGCATAAGCAAATTCCTTAATATCTCTATCTATCTATCTATCATCTATCTAATCTATCCATCTATTATCAATCATTATCTATCATCTATCTATCTATCTATCTATCTATCTATCTATCTATCTATCTATCATATATATCTCCTACTGGTTCTGCCTCTCTGTTTGAACCCTGACTGAAAACATCCTTTCTTACACCTGAGCAGCCAGGGAAGGCATGCAACGCATCCTCGTTACAGCCCCTGTGCCTTCTACGCTCATCACTAGTTCAGTGTCATCCCTTCTAGATCCAGTCTTTCTGTGACCCTTGCCTTCCTCATGACCCCAGTGCCACAGGCAGGTCCTCCACTCCCACGAAAGAAGAAAGACCTGGGAAACAAGGATGGGCAGAAGTCAGGAAATCTTGCAGAATGGCCTGGTGGTGGGCGGGATGGAGGTGGAAAGGGTGGATGAAAAGATTAATTGGCAGGAGGGAGAAGAGGAACAAGAGAGGTGGGGAGGCAGAATGGGTGGTCCAGGAAAGGCACAGAGGGAAGATTTGGAGGAAGGAACAGTGGGGAGATAGGGAGAAGCAAGACCAGCAGCACACACTATGTTTGGCTTTGTCCTCCTCTGCCTTCATCCCCTTTTTAGAATAAGGAAGGCTATTCCCATTAGAAGGCCACCTCATACTGCAGTTATAAACAATCTGTGGAGGACCACCCCATATGTGTAAGTGACTGATCTTTTTTTATCCAGTCTTCACTATTTTCAGGTTTTAATATTTTAGCATTGAAAAAAAACTAACAATCTATTAATCATATGCTTGGTTTAAAACTTTTGATGGGCCGGGTGTGGTAGCTCAGCCTGTAATCCCAGCACTTTGGGAGGCCGAGGTGAGAGGATCGCCTGAGCCCGGGGGTTTGAACCAGCCTGGGCAACTTGCCGAGACCTCATCTCTGCAATAAATCACAAGAAAACTAGCTGGGCATGGTGGCGTGTGTCTGTAGTTCCAGCTACTTGGAAGGCTAAGGTAGAAGGATCACCTGAGCCCAGCAGGTCGAGGTTGCTGGCCATGAGTGTGCCACTGCACTCCTGCTTGGGCAACAGTGATACAACAACTCAAAAAACAAAAACAAAAACAAATCTTTTAATGTATAGTGACATACAGAACAGTAGATATACTCTGTTATGACTTATATGAAATAAGGGATATTTATTCATATATACCCTGTGCACATAGGCTCTGAGGAACAGATTCTGCTTCAAGGGTAGAGAAATGGGCAACTGGGATTCAGAGCTAGGAAAGGGCTTTTCACTATACATGTTCTTGTAATGTTTAATTTACCATTTATATATATTAATATTTTTTAAGATATAAACTTGCTTATGAATGGATTCTCACTATATTGGTTATTCTATATGCTGCCCCTGCACCGTGTCTTCAGGTGCAAATAAAACACATAAAGAAGGCAGCCACTGCTCTCCTCTCTTCCCCAAGCCTCTCCGAAGTTTAATCTGTGATGACATCAATGCGACACTCCCCTGGAAAGTATTTCCATGTACGATTATAATCTTCTTCAGCAAACAAATGGTTCATGCCAGTTAACTTCATGGGTTGCAATGATCCTGCTCACCACTGGCACAGCCGCCCATCCTATGTGCTTTGCGGGAAAAGGAGAAACCCCAATAACATATAGCGCCAAGGTTTCTGGATAGCTTTAGTGAGAGCTCCAGAACTAAGGGAATGCATTTTGAACCCATTTAAATCAAAACCAGGCATCTCTGCTTAGGGTGTGCATCCTGATTAAGAAAGCAAAACTGCACCCATCCCAGAGGAGCCAGCACATACAGGACACATCACGGAAGGGCCCTCTTTCTCTGGTTTTTCTCCAGCAGAAACGTGCATTATGAGTTTGGGCTTAAACAATTATCTATGGTCTCTAGATTCATGGCAGCAAAGGGAAATCAGAGCAGACCAACTTATTTTATGTTTTAAAAAAACCCCACAGAGAAGCTTTGTGTGATTGCAAAGCCATGGATCCAAATGAGAGTGAATTTTGCCAGCTGGAACCATCAAAGAAAAGGCTCTTGGTGGTAAAGCAACTACGTGTCTTGAGAAAACGACTAGTATGTGTTGCAGGCTCAGTGGAATTTGCTTAATAAGTTACACATTTGTCATTGTAGGTCAGTTCTTTGGGTGCCAGGGAGACATAACTTCTTTATTATATAATCAAATATTTGTCCTTGCTGGAAAATGAATACTGAAGAATGTCAATCACTCTGTTGTTTCCGAAAGCCTCTCTCTGGTCAGCTGGGTATTCTGAACGGAGTATTCATCCGAGGGCACATTTGAAAGCTAAGTCTGGCATTGGGCTTTGCCCTCTTTGCCACTTACCTTTGCACCTTCTCGGCAAAACAACTGACCCAATTCCTCTAAGCAAGCTAATGGCTCTGGGAAGGGAGAGGAGAGCAGATGTTTGGCCTTCATCTTCTTAGGCAGAGATGGGAAGCTGAAGGATTCCAAATTTTCAGCTTGCAGGTTTCTATTTGGCCACAGATTTTGTCAGCTACAGCAGCGTGTTAAATACTCTGGGGGACTAGAGACAAAAACATCTTCACTTTTTGAGGTCTTTTTTATCTTATGGTTCCCATACCCATACCCATATGTGTTCAGCTCTAAAATCTTTGAAGACATCTTCCAAGAACAAAACTTTTTATTTCTCCTAAGGAAGCCTCTTTCATTAATCTTAGGTATTTTGATTTTGAGCAAGTACAGATTTCCTTTCTCTCCCTGGTGTTCAAGTGTTTTTGCTTCAGTGCAGGCAAATGCAGGTAAATAATCTGATTTGATCCAGGGAAAAGACCTTTGAAAGTATACTTCCTGTAGCATTCAGAAGGTGACTTGAAGAAGATAATTTGCTTTCAACATGTGAGACCTTTTTTTCTATCTCCAAATGGGAGAATTGCTTACTTTTGGGGGAAATGTGCCAAATGTATTTTGATATGAGAGGAAGAAAAGAATATTCCTTTCTTAAAACTTGGTTTTAGGTGTTTCTCAACCTCCCATCATTCTGGGAACATAAATTTGTGTCTTTTTTTTTATTGGTCTAGATATAGCCATGTGCAATTTTTATTAAATAAAAGAGAATGTAGAAGAAATAACAGTGTTTACTGGGGGAGATGTCACACCAGATCAAGGGGCTTGAGGAAATTGAAAAGCACCACCTTATTATTGTTACTCAAAGCTAACATTTATTATTGAGTCTTTACTGTTTGCCAGGTACCAATATGTCCTTTGCAAAAATTCACATCTGAACTGATAACCAAAATGCGTGACTGAGGCAAAAGTCTCAACCATTTGAAGTTTATTAAGCTGGCTTTAGGGCACGTCCCAGAAAAACACAAGCCACAGATACATCTGTGGCTGTATTTCCAAAGAGGTTTTCAGGAGGTTTTGTGTTTATGCATTTCCTTAAGGGGGTGAAGGGATGTAGGAAGAGGGGCAGGTAGGTGTTAAGGCCAATGGTTTCATTTAGTTAAGGCCTAGTGAATCTAAATTTTACATTAGGTGAATATTTTTCTCCTTACATAAGGAGAAAAAAAGGAAGTAAAGGAAGACTTAATCATGCAGTCTCTGGGTAAGTGGAAGAAATGACTGATCTTGTCCTGTCTTTGTTCTGCCCCTGGAAACCTAATTGACATTATCAGTGTGGAATCCAATGGACTTTAGTTTCAGGAGATAGACTTAGATTGCAGACCTAAAGTTACAATTTGTTACTCAACGCGAACATTTATTGTCCTTATTTACGGGAGGCCAGCAAATAAATTACTTATGATTTGTGGGGGCAGTCCTTGGTAGATGCCTGAGGCCTTTTACCTTTCCAACAGCTATTCATCTGAAAAAGAGTGTTGCTTGAGTGACTTAGCCTCCCGGCTTAACCTTCCCTTTTGCATAAGGAGTTTGGGAGTCCTGAGATTTTTGTATGTTCTTTTATAGAACTTTCCAACAACCCCTACAAAGCAGATACTATTATGTTAAGATGTTTTCAGCTGCAAGTAATAGGAAGACTTAGAGTTATATATTTAAAAAATAGGGTCATGTATCAGCTCTCAATAATAAGGAAACAGGTTGGTCAGCTCTGGGTCAGTATGTTAGTGCTCTAGTTTTGCTTCTCAGTGAGATGGCTTCCTCTTCAGAGTGGAAGAAAATCCAGGTGTGACCACCAGACACAGCAACATCTAGAAAGTGGTTCTCATCACTGATTGAGAAGTTGCATATCTGTCATTGTAAATCAGTTCTTCTTTGCAGTTTGGAAGGCAATCCTTTTTAGAAAGGACCATTTTCCACAAGCCCTCCAGTCCCTTCCTTAGATCACATTGTCTAGAAATGGGTCATATGCCCATCCCTAAACAGGAATTGGGGTCACTGTGATTACCTTCTGCCAAATAGAAGTCAGCACTAGAGTTGACACTGAGTTTTGAGGGGAAGGGATAGCCACACCCCTCCTTGCTCTGCCAACAAGTTAGAAGTAGAATATAACGTTGGCAGACAACCAACAGCATCAGCTATATATCCCCATTTTTCAGATGTGGGATGTAGGCTCACTAGTAAGTGATGGAATAAAGATTTGAAACATATTTGATTCCAGAGTCTGACCTTTGTCACTACCTCTTCTAACCTGAGAAAAATCTGGCTTTACTAACTGGATCTGAGCTATTCAGCTCAGATCTAATCCCATTTTAACAGGAATTTTTCAGAACAGTGCAGCAATTCCAAAACATCTTAGTATAAAGTCCTCTTATTAATGATAATAGCATCTTCACATGTTTGAAAACAATGCTATATTGATGCTGTAGATATGTTGTTGTTTTGGCTTATAGACAATGCTTGGTCAACTTGAGTTCATAACCACTTTGCAGTAACTCTGTGAACTCTCTGGATACCTGCTCAGCCACATAATGAGAGTCTTTAACATAAGTCCCTTCCCCTCTTTAAACTTCCTTTTCTCATCTGTTAAAAGAGGATGATAAGGCCTAGTTTGAAAGGTTGTTGGAGCTGGGCTCGGTGGCTCAGCCTGTAATCCCGCGCCTTTGGGAGGCTGAGGTGAGTGGATTGCCTGAGCCCGCGGGTTCGAGACCTGCCTGGGCAAGCGAGACCTCATCTCTACAATAAATCAAAAAATCAGCCGGGCGTGG
>CAUYQG010113390.1:0-21558 GCA_963574415.1 Tarsius wallacei
TTTAACTGAGGATTGTTTTGTCTATTCATGGTCGTTTATGTTTCTATATGAATTTCTGTATTGTTGTTTTAAGGTCTGAGAAGAATGCTGCTGGTAATTTAATGGGTATTGCATTAAATCTGTAGATTGCCTTGGGTAGAATGGACATCTTAACAATGTTGATTCTTCCAATCCTTGAGCATGGAATATTTTTTCATTTGTTTGTGTCATCTTTGATTTCTTTGAACAGTGTTTTATTGTTTTCATTGTAAATGTCTCTCATGTCTCTGGTTAGGAAGATGCCAAAGTATTTCTTTCTCTCTTTTTTTGTGACTATTGTAAATGGGATTATGCTTTTTATTTGAGTTTCTGTTTGTTTATTGTTAGTGCATGGAAATATGACTGTCTTTTGCACATTTATGTTATACCCTGATACTTTGCCACAGTCCTTTATCAGTGCAAGGAGGTTTTTTACAGATTATCTTGGATTTTTTAGATATAGAATCATGTCATCTGCAAAGAGGGATAACTTGATTTTCTCTTTTCCTATTTGGATACCCCTGATCTCCTTCTCTTGTCTGATTGCTGTAGCTAGGACTTCCAAAACTATGTTGAAAAAGAAGGGTGTGAGTGGGCATTCTTGTCTTGTTCTGGTTTTAAGGGGAAATGGCTCCAATTTCTGTCTGTTTAGCAGTATGTTGGCTGTGGGCTTCTTGTAGATGACTCTATTTTGAGGTATGTTCCATCTATGACTAGAAGTTTGAGAGTTTTTAATCAAGAAGGGGTGCTGAATTTTATTAAAGATTTTTCTGTGTCTAATGATATCATCATGTGGTTTTTGTTTTTACACCTGTTGGTGTATTTAATTACATTTATGGTCTTGTGGATGTTGAACCAGATTGCATCCTGGGGATGAAGCCTACTTGGTTATGGTAGATGATTTTTGAGATGTGTCATTGGACCCAGTTTGTCAGAATCGTGTTGAGAATTTTAGCATCTATGTTCATCAAAGATATTGGTCAGGCCAGTTTTAGAAAATAATTCAAATGGACATAAATAATGTAATTACCGATTTCTTTAAAATGCTTCCTATCCAAGTGTCCCTTGGAATAACCCTGGTTTAAAGACAGTTGGTGAGGCAACTAACAGTTTCTGCCATGTCTATACAAGGTTATCAAATATCATTGTATTGTATTGAAATGACACTTCATCACAGTAGATGCCATTAAAAATATTTTTGAAGAACAAATTATAAGATATATTGTTAATTAAAAAAATTACAAGCCAGTATAAGCAGTATGACCCTATTTTTGTTATATATATGTCAGAATGGTTAGAAACAAATGCTTTTCTCTAGGTAAGGAAATCAGAAACGATTTTTATTTTTCTGATTTTTCAAAACGATGTGACCACATTTTTCAAAACGATGTGACTACATTTTTCATCCTTCTTTCCTTCCTTCTTTCTTTCCTTCTACAAATAATTCCTTCTGCAATCTAATATATTTTAAAAATATTTTTATATATTTATAAAAATTCAAGATTGAAAATTTTAATTCATTTAAACTATATGTTTTAAAATATATTTTAAATTCAGATCTTAGGTGTACCACTCAATCTATTTTGATGAAGACACTGAACATTTGCATTAACCTGGAACATTCCCGCATATCCCTTCCCAGTCAATTCTTCCCAAACTGGTAATCCTCAAATAACCACTAATTGGACATCTATTGCCATAGGTTATGTTTGCCTCTTCTAGCTGGAATCATATGTACTTTTTGTGTTTTGCTTCTTTCACTCACCACAACATCCTCAAGATACATCCATGCTGTCACATACCTTGTAATCCTGCTCCAAGTTTCCCTGTTGCTACCATCTTACATTATATGGTACATCTGTTACAACGAATGAAGCAACATTGATACTGCATTAAGTAAAGTCTGTAATTTATTAAAACTGCCCAGTTTTCCCCAATATCTCTCCCTTCCCTCCCTCCCTCCCTCCCTCCTTCCCTCCCTCCCTCCTTCCTTCCTTCCTTCCCTCTTTCCTTTTTCTTTCTCCAGCATCCCATCCAGAATACCACATTATATTTAGTCACTGCCTCTCTTCAGGCCCCTAGGTTGAGACAGTTTCTCAGACTTTCTTTGTTTTTGATGACCTTGATAATTTTGAGTGCTGGTCAGGTGTTTTGTAGAATGTCCTTCATTTGGGGTATTTGCTTTCTCATGATGATAGTGGGGTTATGGGTTTTGGGGAGGAGGATCATAGCGCTAAGTGCCGTTTTTTTTTTTTTGGTCACGTCATATCAAAGGTATGTACTATTGAGATGGGTTATCACTGACAATGTTAAATTGGATCACTGGCCCAAGGTAGTGTTTGTCAGGTTTCACTATCGTGAGGTTCTTCTTTTTCCTCCATTGCTTCCTACGCTGCTGTTTGGAAGGAAGTCACTGTGCTCAGCCCATTAAAAAGGATGATGGAGCTATGCCTCAGGTCCTCAGGGGCACAATATCTACATCAATTATTTGGACTTCTTTGGTGTGGGAGGTTTATCTCTTCTTCCCCATTTGTTGGCTTATTTACTCTTCTATTTATATCTGTTCTGATTTATGAATATATATTTTATACTTTGGGTCATAATCCAATACTATCTTGTGCATTTGGTTGTTCAAACTTTTCCAGCTTTAGCCATTAGGTATTCTTTTAGCAGTCTACTGTGTTCCTTGGCTATAACCCCATTATTTTGTTTTAGTCTTGCAAGGTGCTCCAGGCTCTGTTCTGAAAGGCCATTTCTGACCACTGAATTAAAATGGCACTTCATTTCCCATCAATCACTTTCCATGACATAGCTTTTAAAATACCTTAATGGGATTTATTACCACATAAAATTATATTTTTAATTGTGGGGTAGAGGAGTGTTGTTTTTTGGTGACGAAACCCGTGCATTTATTTTTGTCAGTGGTCATTCTTGTTTCCTGCCTGTCCCATAGCTCCTATATCAACAGCCAAGTTCAGCTGACTTAGATCACAGAGCCTCCTGTGCCACACAGAGAGGATGCTGCTCTACTGATGACAATGGGACCATAAAGAATGAGGGAAGGTGTTGTGTTAGAGATGCTTTGATTGGACTGGAAGAGGAAGGAAGGGGAAAGTCTTCTCCTGGCCATGTTGGAGTGGAATCAGGGAATGTGAACACTCAGATGTGTGTGTCCCATTCTGTTCTTGCTCGTCTGGACTAAAATCTGGATGGGGAGGCCTGTTTGATAAGATGAAGGGAGGACTCGAAGCAAGGGAGGCTTTTGCAGGGTCACTAGAGGATGCTTCCATGCTGGGTGGCCCATGCCAATCAGAGAGAGGGTGGTGCAGAAAATAGGTGATATTTTAAGAAGCACCAAGCAGGGATACAAGCCAGACATGGTGCAACTTGTTGGGGAAGGGAGCATTCTTGGTCCTTGCTGGCTCCCTTATGGGGTGAAAGTTATCCAGATGATTCCTATATCCTGGGGACACTCGTTCTGGGGAGGAGATTCTGTGGCAGAGTCTGGGCATGAGTATATCCTTATTGCAGGCCCAACGGAGTATGTGACAAACTCAGCAGAACCTGCAGGGCCAGCCAGACCTGAGGTGAGGCTGAGTCATCCAGGGAGGACCACAAAGGTCCAGAACAGGCCAGACATCCCTTAGCAGACACCTGTGGGGACCCAGAGGCCAGAGCATGGGTAGAAGGAGGAGGCCCTCTCTTCCTATCATAATGCCATCATACCAGCCTTCCTAATTGCCCCCAATGGAAAGAAAACAAAGGGGAGTCGTTATCCAAAAGAACCCGAGATAACTGAAAAAGACCATTGCAAATGGAAATTACAGACACTGTTAATTGGCAAATAGGAATTTCCCTCCCTGTTTTCTTTACTGTTGAGTCCCTTGAGATTGGAACAGTGCTTGGCACAGAGAAAGCATTCAATAAATATGTGAATGAATGAACCACAGGGACAAAAATCCATTCCAAGAGGACAGATTGGGGGAAGAAAGGCAATCTCATCCCATCTGGCTTTTCTTGGAAAAATTGCTCTCCAGACCATTGTCCAAACTCCTCCCTCCTTTCCTGTTAAAAAACAAATATTCCCATGGATATTAATGAACACAAGCAGATGCTGTGGGCTGAAGGGCGGTGATGGTGGTTGTGAGGAGAGGGGAGGATACAGGCTTTGTGTCCCTAATGGCATCTAGACACCAGCTCACCTTTCAAAAAGGCTTTCTCTGTGCTTTTCTTTACTTGCCATGGTTCAAATAATTCACTAGTGCTCATTTTGAATCGAATAAAAGAAAACACATTCAAAATTCCTTTGACAGCCTTGGCATCCTTTGTTCGGGATATGTATTTTTTTCTTTGTATCAGGAGGTGTGTAGAGCAACAGCTAAGAGGGTGAACTCTGGAGTCAGACTGCCTGCCTTCAAATCTCAGACTGACATTTCTTTGCCTTGGGATCTCTGGGAAACTAGTCTCTCTAAGCCTTAGTTTCTTGACTGAGTTCCATGGGATGCTCACATACCATTCTGTTATCTTCCACCATTCTTCTTACTTCCTATGCTTCAGTTTGCATATGTTCTATCAATTTGTCTTCCTCTATGCCTAGTCTGCTCTTAATTCATTCATATATTTAAATATATTTAATTCAAATACATTTTTCAGTTCTAGAAAGTCTACTTGATTCTTTTTCATACATTCTGTTTTGAAATTCCTTGTCTTTTAAACTTTTATTTTCTTGGACATATTAAAACTGTCATTTTAGAGTGTCTAGTACATCTGGTATTATCTGAATTATTTTTGAGTCTGTTTCTGTTGTCTATTTTTTCTTTTCATCATGCCTTATAATTTTTGATCAGATATAGTAGATGAAAAATTGTAGAGGTTCTGCATGATGTTATCTTCCTCCAAAGGTGGTTAAGTTTTCTTCTAAAAGGCAGATAAAATACTGGCAGATCACCTTGAAATTGTCAAAGTGTGACTTTAATCTTTATTAGAGCTGGTATGTTTCAGGGTTTCTTACTTCTGGCATATAGTCTTTTTAGTCCATGGTCCTTTTTTCTAATACATGGTCTTTTGGGGGACTCAGTGAAAATCTAAGGTATTTATCAAGTTCTTCCACCTTGGCAGGGCTTGAATTTCAACCTCAGTCTCCCAGCACGAGGCAGTTTTTGTTGAAGATTCCTCTTATCTCTTTAGCTTTCAAGCTGCTATTTTCTGCTGGGTTTCTTAGAAGCTTGGTGTGTGACTGAACATTTTAGGAGTTGGCTACATGTGGAATTTATATGAAGCTTTCAGGAGTCCTTCTTCCTCAAGTTCTCATTCTTTCAGGAGCCCTGAATTCTAACGTCTTCCCTCTCAGCCCAGTAAGACTGCTGCTTTCTGTCTGGGGTTTAGTCTTTTACAATATGATTTGGAAATTGCCCTCATAAAATACATCAGGGAGAATGGAGAGTTCACCTCAATTGCATTGTCTCTTTCAAATACTGTAGGTCCTTAATTTCCACATTTGCTGGCTGTATACCAATGCTTTCAAACAATATAGATTATTTTATATACTTTAGCTTTAATAGTTTTATCCAATGGGGGGAAATCTGTTGTAAACTATTCCATCAAGTCTGGAAGTGAAGGTTATGACCTTCATTTTTGAAGAATATTTTCACTGAGTATAGCACTCCAGATCTGTGCTGTGTGTGTGTCTTAGTACTTTAAAGATGCCATTCCACTGTTTTCTGCTTTACATAGATTTGTTGAAAAGTCACTTGTCAGCCATATTATTGGTCACCTGTTTCTTTCCTCAGATCAGCTTTTAAGATTTTCCCCTTGGTTTTGATCTTTAACATTTTGATTATGATCTTCATAAATTAAAAAAAATATTTATCTTACTGAAATTAACTGTGTTTTAAAAATTGGTGGGTTGGTAACACTCAGCAGTTTTGAAAAACTCTTAGCCATTATCCCTTCAAACATTACTGATATCTGTTTGTCTCTCTCTCATCTCTCCAACTGATTACACATATTTTATACATGTTGTCTGAATTCAACATACATCCTTATCTTACACTTTGCTCTGTTTTTCTTTTGCTCTTTTTTTATTCTTTGTGCTTCAGTTCAGATATTTTCTACAACCTGTCTTCTGTTTTTACTACCACTGTCTTTGCTGTGTTTAGTTTGTTCTTAACACATTCAATAAATTTTTAATTTTAGAATATTCTTTATAGAATGTCCATTTGACTCTCTTTTGTAGATTAAATTCTCTGTTGAAATCCTCCATTTTTTATACTACTTTGTCTACCTCTTTCATTGTTTTCTTGAACTATCACATATAGCCACTTAAAATCTCTATCTGATGGCACCAGTATCTGCTTTTATTATTATTTTTGTCTTAATCATCAGTCAGACTTTGCTGCATTTTGAAAATCTTATAATTCTAATTGTGGCTCATACAGGCATAGGGGCTTCAGATGATATCTTCCACCAGATGGGGTTTTCCCTTTGCTCTGTTAGGTAAAGGGCTGAAGCTTCAACCTCATCAGCAATTGAGTTGGGGTGATATAGGGTTGTAGTTTTAGTGAAACTCAGTCAGTCTGTGGTTCTTTCTTGTTTTACTTATGCCTGCAAGGCCTTGGGGCTTTGCTGGTTTGGTCTTAGTTCTTTGGCCTCTTATTGCCCACAACTTCAAAAACTAGCAAGTGTCTTGGTATCTTATGTCTTTAGGCAGCCTCCTTCCCTCTGGGAAACTCCCATGCACTATGATGTTATAGGAGCTTTTGCTTCACCCTTTAGAAACCCTGGCCTAATGCCCACTCTTCTGCACTGTCCCAGAACTTAGCCTATTTTTCACAGGAAATTCTGGACACACTAAAGCCTTCTTAAGTTTTTAGTAAATACACATGTATACATGATATGCATGATAAACCTATTTTTAAAAAATAACTTATCTTATTTTATTATTATTATTTTTTGAGTTGAAGTCTCATTCCATTGCCCAGGCTGGAATGCAGTGGCACGCACGCTCATGGTCATCCCAGTGTTGACCTGATGGGCTCCAGTGATCCTTCTGCCTCAGTCTTCCAAGTAGCCAGAGCTATAGGTGTGTGCTACCACGCCTGGCTAATTTTTTATTTATTGTAGAGATGAGGTCTCACCAAGTTGCCCAGGCCGGTCTTGAGTCCATGGGCTCAGGCAATCCATTCGCCTTAGCCTCCCAAAGTGCTGGGATTGCAGGCTGAGCCACCGAACCAGGCCAACTTATTTTATTTTAGATTCGGAGGGTACATGTGCAAGTTTGTTATATAGATGACTTGCCTAACGATAGGGTTTGGGCTACTAGTGTACTCATAACCCAAATTGTGAATATTGGACCCAACAGGTAATTTTTCAGCCCTTGTTCCCCTCCCACCCTTCCCTTTTTCGGAGGCCCCAGTGTCTATTATTTCCATCTTTATGTCCTTGTGCTTTCATTGTTTAGCTTCCACTTATAAGTGAGAACATGTGATATTTGATTTTCTGTTTCTGAGTTATTTCACTTAGGATAATAGTGAGCTACTTCCATGACATGATTTCATTAGTTTTTTGGCTATCTAATCAACTGTTGATGGACACAAGTTGACTCCATGGCATTGCTGTTGTGAATAGTGCTGCAATAAACATATGAGTACAAATGTCTTTCTGATAAAACTTTCTTTCCCTTTGGGTAGATTGGCAGTCGTGGGACTTCTGGGTCAATTGCTAGCTCTATTTTTAGTTCTTTGAGAAATTTTCATACAGTATTCAATAGAGGTTGTACTATTTTACATTCCCACCAGCAGCAAATAAGTATTTCCTTTTCTCTGAATCCACGCCAACATCTGTTGTTTTTTGACTCTTTAATAATATTCATTCTGACTGATGTAAGATGATATCTCATTGTGGTTTTAATTTGCATGTCTCTGACGACTAGTGGTGATGTTGAGCATTTTTTCATATATTTGTTGGCCGCTTGTATGTCTTCTTTTGAGAAATGTTTGTTCATATACTTTGCCTACTTTTTAATTAGTTTGTTTGTTTCATGTTGTACTGTTTGAGTTTCTTGTAAATTCTGGATATTAGTTCTTTGTCGAGGCATAATTTGCAAATATTTTCTCCCATTCGGTAGGTCTGTTTACTCTGTTGATTATTTCTTTTGCTGTGAAGAAGCTTTTTAGTTTAATCAAGTCTCATTTGTCTGTTTTTGTTTCATTTGCTTTTGAGGTCCTAGCCATAAATTATTTGCCTAGGCCAATATGTGGAAGAGTTTTGCCTAGCTTTTCTTCTAGGATTTTTAGTTTCAAGTCTTACATGTTAAACATATTCTTGTAATTAAGCTATGCATTGTGTTCTGCAACTTGCTTTTCTCAATTTCCACAATATATTTTAGGCATATTTCTAGATCAATATATACAGTTCTATTTTTTCTTTTCTTCTTTGTTTTAAAGATGTGGGGTACGATTCAGGATTAGGTATACAAGTGGTCATCATACAGGTAAAGTTTGGGCCTCCTTTTGGTCCTAACTTTGCCTGGTTTGAGATCAGGTACCCTTATTGATGTTATGTCCCCCTTTTCCCTCCCCTGGCAGTTTCTGGCTACTGCCAATCCCTCTCTTATGGTATCATGGTAACAGACATATGCTTCTATCTTATTAAAAAAACAAACCAAAAAAAAAACCTGTTGGTATTCTCTTTCTCTCTTACCTTCCACACCTGTAATAATTTTTACATTGATGGAACATTAGAGAATTTCACATTTTACACCATTACAAATGTAGTAAGTCCCCCTGCATAGGAACAAGTTCTGTTCTGAGAGCTTGTTCATAAGTTCAATTTGTTCATAAGTCCACCAGTGTTAGCCTAGGTACCCAACTAACACAGTAGCCTATATAGTACTGAAATAGGTTATAATACTTTACACAAATAATACATAAAAAACACAAACAATAAATAAAACATTGTTAATCTTACAGTACAGTACCTTGAGGAATACAGTGGTACAGTACAGTATAACAGTTGGCATACAGGGGCTGTATGTACTACATGATAGGACATGCGAATGCACATAAGTATCTTGGAAACCTTGCAACTTGAAGGTTCGTGTACGGGGAACTTACTGTAGTATCCACAAGAATGTGCATACCTTTGTGAATTCTTGAATGTTTAGCAGCAGCTAAAATTTTAAAAGAATTTACTAAGCACTGGTCACTGTACTAAGTGCTTTTACATATGTTAAATGATTTAATTCCCACAACAAACCTATAAGATAGCTGCTACCATCATTCTCATTTTACAGATTAAAAACTCCAAACTAAGATAAGCTAGACAACTTGTCCTATCTCATACACTTGGTGAGTGGCAGAGTTTGGGTTTGAGTTCAGATATATCTGACTCTAGAACCAAAGAACGTAAGTACTATGCAATTTTGTATATGACAGGAGTTTGAGAGATTGCAGGTATGCAGATTCTGAAAATTTCCTATATCTGTATCCAAACTGCCTTTCCCAAAGATCTACATGGCCTTTCAATCTATAAATTTGCTTTCTGTATAAAATAAAAATTCTGGCTTTTGATAAATATTGGATGGTTAGTCCTTTAATTAAAACTTTCCCAATGGAACATGTATTTCTTGACTTTGACACCTAGGACCCTATAGTAGCCATTAGTGCTACTTATCAAATACTTCCAGATCTTTGCTTTCTGGGTGTATGGTAGAATTGTGAACACTCTGCTTCATATTATGATTCAGGGAATCAGACTGAGTCTCTGTCATCTGCAACATGTGGCTTCCAGAGTTTTCCTGGTATGACATAGAGGAGAGGGGGAGTGAAGAATCATACAGAGTTTTTATGAACCAGGTATGGAAGTGGCACATGTAACTTCTATTGGGCAGGGCTTTTATTCATAGCCATATTTAGCTGCAAGGAAGTTTGGGAAATGTAATCCACAGGTATGAACAGGAATAAGACAGCATGGGTTTGTTTACCAGGAAGAAGAGAAAATGAGCTTGTTCGAGCCTTGCCAGTCTTTGCTATATTGTGTTTCTTTTCCCACCATATATCAAGTGTGGAGAATAAGTTCCATCTCATTGTTTATTGTAAGGTTTGAATGAGATGCCATATGAAAAGCTAACACAGGGCCTGGCATAGAGTAGGTGCTTAAAAATGTTTAGTTTCTCTACCTTTTGAATTTGTGCTTTTAATTTGGGCCTTATACAGCTTGCAATGTCTTCATCACTGAGTTTTCCATTGAGCAAGGTGTGATGACGGACACAGTGTAGGTGTTTGGTACAAATCTGGTGGTTGATTGCGTTTGCTGAGAGGGGGAGAGGATTGAGGCCTGAGACTCCAAAAGTCCAGAAGTGGTAGACGTCAGATAACATTTACTAAGCCCAGCTCTGAGCAGAGAGAAGTGGTTTATTTTGAGCAGAATAATTATGGTGATATGTTACTTCCTTTTTGCATGATTGCTTGAAGAAGCAAGAGCATGGACATCACTGTGACACCAAGACCACAGCAGTTGAGGATCCATGGGTATGTGAGGTGAGACCAGGGAGTAGGTGGGGACAATTCTTCCACAAGAGGAAATGCTACCCTTTGTCTAATGTTACCTCCCTACGCACAGGAACCATTTTAACCATGGGTGAAGGGCTGGCAATTTGTGTGGTGGAGATAAAGGAAGTCCAGGCCCCCACTCTGTTTGGTGGGGAATTTGAGATGAACAGAAATGACTATGGGTGATAACTCTTGGATTTTCTTCCTTTGGTCTTCTAAACAGGAAGTGGGAGCTTCCAGGGTGTTCTTAACAATGATCAACCCCATGCAGGTCTTGGAAATTTGGCCTCTTGAAATTCCCTTGTTTTTAGGGGGTCTGTAGTCAGGAGGGGTTCTCTCTCAGCTCCACTTCTTGGCTTTATGATCCTTCACCTCACAGATTGTTAGTGTCTCCATTTATGAGATGGGAAGAGTGTTATCTATCTTGCAGGGTAGTTGCAAACAGCACTTAAATAACATATGATATTAAATGCACTGCTTTCCTATTCCCTGAACCAAACTCATTTTCCTCCTAGGGTCTTCTAGCTTTGACAGTAGCACTACCATGCACTCAATTGCTCATGCCAGAAATCTGGGTGTTATACGTGCACTTCCTTCTTTCAATTCCCACATTTTACCAATTGCCAAGTGCTTCTGCATATGCCTTATTAATAACTTTTGTCCTCTTTCACCTCTTCATTCCCCTGCTGACATTTGAGCCCAGGCCACCATTACCTCTTCCCTGGATGACAGTAACAGCCTCCAACAGGTCTTCCTGACTCAACCTTACTCCCCACCAATTCCTTCTCCTGAGTGTAGCCAGAATAATCTTTCCGAACTAGAAATCGTATGAAGTTATTCTCCTGTTTCAAGCATGTTCGTGGCTCCACAGGACCCTCTAGGGAAAGTCTGAAATCATTAACGTGGCTTACAGTGCATATTGTTCCCTGGAACCATCTACCTCTCCAGCCTCCTGTCACTCTGTGCCCCTCATCTTCCCCTTTTCTCCCTATCACTCTTCTCTCAGTTGTACTGAATCCTCATCCGGTCTCCAAGTCTCCCAACACAAAACCCTGCCTTGTATCTCCAGGCCTTTGCCTGGGCTCTTTGTTTGCTTAAAACAAGTCTTTTTTTTTTTTTTTAATTTACCAGGTTAACTCTTATTGGAGGAGTAGCTCAGTTGTCCCTTCTGAGGAAAACTTGCCTTAAAATACTTCCTCCAGCCCCATCCTTTCCTGTGATCACCTGGTTTTTTGGTCTATTTCCCATACTAGGCACAACCTCCTTGAGGTTAGGATTAACCAGGCATCTAGGGCACATAAAGTCTTTAACTAATAAATGCTAGATTGCATTGAAGTGAATTTAACAACATAAGGTCTCTTTTCTGAAAGTGTTCCCAGTTAAGACAAGGATAGTAATTATGACTATTAACTGACACTACCCTAGATACTTGTTATTTCTCTCTGAATGAAACAAATTGATCCGAAAGAGACTGATTTCATGTGGCTGGAGGTTACCCGATAGTACTGGGGTTGTAGTAGAGATAGCAGTCTGTTGAGCCACTAGATTGCGCCAAACCTAGTTTAAAGAAGGTCTAATTTTAGGCGAAAGACTTTCTGTGGGCCCCCAGGTGCCAGAGGCTGATCAAGTTTGATGGCCTTATCAGTGAGAAGTGAAAAAGAGATCATCTGCATCGTTAGGAGGAATATTGGGAGGGGGCACTGATTTTGTGGACTGTCAACTCTCTTTCCTCTTCCTCTCCTCAGAGAGAGGCATCTTACTTGTCCTTCTCCATCCCAAAAAACTGCAAAGGCCCAACTCCTGTTCTCTCAACCTCTCTAAGATGTTGGGAGAAGGAATCATCTCAATTCTGAGATCTTTTGAATACCCGGATCTGGGGAGAACCTGAGACCCTGAAGCTGGTGGTGCTGATTTTGGAAGAAGTGTAGGTGAGAGCAAGTAGAAACCAGAGAGGAAGCGTGGGCAAGCTGTGCTTCCAGTGAATGATGGGGGAGTCTCCCTTGGCGGGGAGTGAGCCCCAGGAAGGTGCCTGGGGTTTAAATCTCTTTGCCAATTTATCCAAGTGGGACTGGGGGAAGAGGCTTTTGCCAGCAGAAGCTGTAGGATGGACCACCAGGTTCATCAACCTTCCAGGAATGGGAGGATTGAGAGAAGAGGAAGAATTCAAGCTTTGGCTGAATTTATCATACTGGAAGACTGGGTAGAGGGCAATACCCAGAGAGCTCTCCAAAGAACCACAAAGTGTCTCTACAAAAAAGCCTGCATTTGCTTTACTTATTTGTTTATTTTATTTTATTATAAAATTGTGTGCTACAAGTCAGAATTAGGTACATAAGTAATCTATGTGACGATGAAGTTTGGGCCTCCAACTGGTCCTCAATTCCCCTGGTTTAGGGTCAGGCACTCTTTGTGTTGTTACATGCCACCCCCTTCCTCCCTCCCCTGGCAGTGTCCACCGACTGCTGATCCCTCCCTTGTAGGAGCCTGCATTTGAACACAAGTCCCTAGAGGGAAACAGCCAGGCCTTCAAGAGGTAGACCAAAAAGCAGAGACACCTGACAAGAAGAGGTCTCAATATAACCCCCACAGAGCCTTGTGGGTGTGCTCACAAAAGGCAACAGGAGTTATGAGCAATGAAGAGAATAGCCTACAACCCCCATCAGTATTCAGGTAAGGACGAACATCAACTTCCTTCTCCTTTCTTCCAACTCCAACACCAGAAGAAGGCACCCAGGAAGAACAGTGGACCGATGCACTGAGAGGGCACCACTTCTGGCTCCCTCTGCCCCAAGCTGCTGAAACAGCAGAACGGCCTGGTCTGGGCTACTAGGGGAGAGGGAAACTTTTATAAGATGGAAATTCAAAACTAGATTGGCTAAGCTGTAATAATAGAAATGAGACTGTTTTAATATTTAAGTTGGCTGAGAGGTAGTAAAATTGAACTGAGCTGTATTTAAGGGAGCATATTATGTAGCAGGAAGGGAAGGCTGGACCAAGCATGAAAGCACCAAGAATGTGAAAAATAGTCGGTTATCGTTTACATACCAAAAGTATCTTAATCCTTCCAGTAACCCTGCAGAATTGCTATTATTATCTTCATTACCAGATGAAATTGAGAGTCATTTAAATGACTTGCTAAAAATTGCCCAGCTGAAAGATGGGAAATTATATTACAGTGTGGCAGCAACAAGACTTGGGAAGCATAGAAACAGTGAAAGGGAAGTTGGGCTTGCTCTTACCTTGGAAGGAAGTGGTTTAAGGAGGGCCTCCTGGAGGAGTTAATAGTTGAACTGTGTTTTAAAGGGCAAGTAGAAATTTCCCACCAGGAGGGTGGTAATGATCCCCTAGAGAGAGCCAAGGGAACATGTAAATGCATGATAAAAAGAACAAGCTATGTTCATAGAACATCAGTACATTTTATACAGCTGAAATTTTGATAACTATTGCTGAATTTCCTTTTTTTTAAATAAAAAAAGAGATTTATTTCTTACAGTTCTGGAGGCTGAGAAGTCCAAGATCAAGGGGCCTACATCTGGCAAGGACCTTCTTGCTCTGTCATCCCATGGCAGAAGGTAGAAGGACAAGAAAGTGCACACATATATGGAGACAGGGGACCAAACTCATCCTTTTATCTGGAATCCATTCCCACTATAATGCCATTAACCTGTTCATGAGGGCAGAGCTCTTATGAACTAATGTAGTGTGGCAGCCCCATGTCTGAGAGGGTTTATGTGTAAGTTTCTTTACATATTCCAAAGAAGTCACTAGGAGATCCAGCAGGGAAAGACATTAGGTTATTAGAACTTACAGGAGGCACTGATGGTGGCTGGCTGGTGAAAAAAGAACCTCCTCTCGAGGCACCAATGGTGGCTGGTTGGTGAAGAGAGAATTCACACCTTGGGAGAGTACAGCAAACAGTTTTATAGTTGAGCAAGCTAATATTCAACTTGCTGCATGGTGGTTACAATCACAATGAATGAGGGTGCCACCCACATTGTTTTCAACTCTGCTCAATTACCTGCACCCAGTGACTTGTTCCTAGGAATATGTATATCCTGCAGATACCCCTTGGCCAGGGGTCGCTCTCTGTAGGAGGGGCAGAAAGAAGCCAGGTATAGGGGAGAGACTTTATGTCTGGACAGTTACCTCACACCTAATCATCTCTCTCTTTTCTTAATATTTTATTTTAAAGATGTGTGGCACAATTCAGGGTTAGGTATACAAGTGGACATCATTGAACAGGCAAAATTTGGGGACCAAAAGGAGGCCTAATCACCTCCTAAAGGTCCTGCCTGTCAACACTGTGGCATTTGAGATTAAGTTCCCAGCATACGAACATTGGATTTATTCAAACCATAGCATAGGCTGTGCACCCTTAACATATTACATATGGAACTCTTGATTTCTTTTTACTTGTTTGTTTTTGTTTTTCAGAGACATAGTCTTGCTCTGTGATCCAGGCTAGAGTGCAATGGTGTGATCATAGCTCATTGCATCTTCAAACTCCTGGGCTTAAGCAATCCTCCCACCTCAGCCTCCCAAGTAGGTAGGACCATGCCCAGCTAATTTTTTATTTATTTTAGAGTTGTGGGGTACAAGTGAGGACTTACTATATAAGTAGGTAGCATGCAGGTGAAGTTCAGGCTTCTAGCTGGCCCTCTCTTCCCCTGATGGTGGATCAGGTACCCAGTGTGATGCCACATGCCTCCCTCCTTTCTCCCTCCCTTCCTCCTGTAGTGGTGACCAGCATCTGCCAATCCCACACTTGTGCTCATGTGATCAGGGCCTGCTTATAAGTCAGAACATGCAGTATTCAGTTCTTTGTTTCTGTGATAGTTCACTTAGTATTATGGTCTCCAATTACATCCTTGTTGCTGTGAAGGCCATGATTTTGTTCTTCTTTATAGCTGCATAATATTCCATTGTGTATATATACCACCACATTTTCTTTACCCAGTCCATTTTTGATGATTATCTGTGTTGTTTTAAGTTCTTGTTATTGTAAAAAGTGTGGCAATTAACATGTATGTCCAGGTGTCCTTTTTTAAAAAGAGTGATTTATATTCCATTGGATATATTTCCAGAAGAGGAATTGCTAGATTGTAGGAAGTTCAATTTTTAGTTCTTCGAGAAATCACCACACTGTTTTCTACAAAGGTGGTACTAGCTTACATTCCCACCAACAGTGTAGAAGAGTTCCCTTTTCTCCACAGTCACAAAAAGCTGTTTTTTGACTTATTAATAGTAGCCATTCTTACTAATGTTAGGTGGTATCTCATTGTAATTTTGATTTGCTTTTCTCTGATGATTAGTGATGTTGAGCATTTATTCTTGGGTCTGTTGGCTGCTTGTATGTCTTTTTTTGAGAAGTGTCATCATGTCCTTTGCCCATTTTAAAATGCTTTCTTTTTCTTTCCTTTCAATTTATTTGAGTTCCTTTAGATCCTGGACATTAGGCCTTTGTCAGATGCACATCTTGCACATATTTTTTCCCATTCTGTGGGTTGTTTCTTTACTCTTTTGATGGTTTCTTTTGCTGTGCAAGCACTTTTTAGTTGTCCCTACTTTATTGGCTCCCACCTGTCAATCTTAGCTTTTGTGGCATTTGTTTTTGAGGACTTGGTCATTAATCCATTGCTTACTCTGATGTCCAAGAGGGCGTTCCTTAAGTTTTCTTCTAAGATTCTTATAGTTTGAGGTTTTACATTTAAGTCTTTGATCCATTTTGAGTTGATTTTTGTGTATGATGATAGGTAGGGGTCCAGTTTCATTCTTCTGTCTGTGGCTAGTCAGTTTTCCCAGCACCCTTTGCTAAATATGAGGAGGCATCTCCCCCCCAAAACAGAATTATCTTTTGGAAGGTGGGCCCCTTGTAGTACAGGCTTCCCCACTGGGTAATTGTTCTAGGAACCTGCCGGCATTAGTATACCAGCTAGTGTTGTTGTGAGAGACTGCATTTGACTTCACTGAATTATTTTGGAGATTTTTTTCAACACATTTGCCCATTTCATAATGAGGGATTTATAAGCGCACCTGCCCACACCTCACTGAGTATTTGACAGTTTTTGACTAAAAACAACATGACTCTTGTGCCCCACTCTCTCTATTTACCCGATCAATCCCCAAGCGACTTCCTTTTTGTTTCCCCAGATGAAAAAATTCCTCAAAAGGAAACGTTTTGCCATTGTGGAAGAGGTGAAACAAAAACAGCAGAAGCACTAGAAGGCACCAAAATTGATGAGTTCAAAAAAACTGTTTTGAACAGTGGAAAAAACATCTCAATAGGTGTAATGCATCAAATGAAGAGTACTTTGAAGGTAACTGAAGTATAAATATGTAAGAATAAAAACACAGTTTTTTACAAATGCATTCTAAGTTTTTTTGGGTCACTCCACACATAAGCACTCTGGTCCACAGTTCAAGCTGAGTTTCCAGCCAACAGCCAGCATTGAATTTCAGCCAATGAATGAACCATGTCAGATGTTCCAGCCTGATCAATTCCAGATGACTGTAACCATACAAGCTCAACACATGATTCATGGAGCAGAGGAACCACCTAGTCAACCCACAGAATCATGAGAGATAATAGATTGCTCTTATAAAGCCTTTAGTACTTGTTGATTTGTTACTCGGTGACCGCTACACTGAGGTACTGCTTATTGAGTGTGACAGCAATCCTCATGTTGTCAAATCCAGTGGTTACTCCTTGGGTCTTACCTTGTGTGGCATCCCTGTAACATCACTTCTTTAAACACTCTTTTTCCTTGGCTTACGTGACCTACCATTCTCCTGGATTTTTCCCTACTTTACTGGCTGCCACTTCTCAGATTTCTTTACCTTCTCTTTCATTCAATCTTTAAATCTCAGAGTGCCTCAGGGTAGTCTAGGAACTCTTTATTTCATCTATATCTATATGATCTCTTAGTTGACTTCATTCAGTCGCATGGCTTTACAAATCTCTTTGCTCCCTAACATATTGTCTAGTGCTGACTTTTCCCTGAAGCTGCAGATTCTCATAGCCCATTGCCTGCCTGACATCACCACTTGGCTGCTCAACAGGCATCCCAAAACTTCCATAACGAAAACATAACTCTGGATTCTCCCCATACCCTGAACCATTCCTCCATTTGTTGACTTTATCTTGGCATATGACAACAAGAGCCATCCAAATGTTAAAGCCCCCAAATTAAGTGTTAACCCTGGATCATCTCCTCCCCTCTGCCCTCACAGTCAATCCGGTATTCAGTCATGTGGAATCTATTCGAAAAATGTAGCCCCAAACAATCAATTTCTCTTGAATCTACATATACAGTCCACATTTTCTCTTACCTTGGACCATCCAAACCATTTTCCAACTGGTGTTCTTCCCTCCACTCTTATACTTCTTTAATCCTCTAAACTGCAGGTAGGTTAATTTTTGAAAATGTGACTCAGATTTTGTCACTGCTTTTCTTACCTACAGTGGATTCTGATTGCCTGTAGACTCAAACCTGACTCTGCTCTTATTCAGATCTCTCCCTAACCTGTCTCCTGTCCCCTGTCTTCCTCTCTGACCTTATTCTTACCTCATTCTCCCCCACCCATTCTTCTTGGGCCACAGTGGTTTTTTGAACACTTTTCATTGAACACTTCAAGCTCATTCACACTTTAATGTCTTTTTGCAGCTTATTATCCATGCCTGGAATTGTCTCTTTTTTGATTGTCTATAATTGGTTTATTGCTGCCCATCCAGTCACTCCTGATTCCATCACTGTATTTTTCTTCTCCATGTAGAAGTTGGAGTGTTACCAGCTTCCCCTACTAGAATATCATCTTCAGAGACAAAATACTTTCTCTCTTGTTCATATGATGTCTTCAGCACTTCCAAAAAACGTCCATCATGTGGTAGATACTCAACAAATATTCACTGAAATAGCTCTTCCCTTTAAGTCTCCTCATTCTTTTCTATTCCCTTCAAGCCGGGGATAAATAAACTGCTATGATACATGGAGAACACAGGTAAGCCACCAGGGTGGGAAGCACTCCAGGAGAAAGTTATCTCCCAGAAGCACTATCTTGCCTAAGAGTACTCAGTGACTCTTCTAACCCTCACAACAAAGTCCAAACTCAGGAGGTCCACAACCTAGCTCCACCTTCAGCATTTGTCTTACCTGCTATTGCTGCTCTATGCTCCCATCTTTCTTTCCAGTAAATCTTCTTCCATAAAGATCTACCTTCTCTCCACGTTTCTGCATTTTTCACACTGTTCCTACTACCACCGCCTGAATGCCTGTCTTTTTTTTTTTTGTCTAAACATAGCCTTCAAAATCTACCCTGTGCCCTACTTCAACAGGTTTATTTTACTTACTGAGCTTTTTCTAAAGCCAGGCCTGTTAATCACATGATCTCAGGTTTCACATGATCTCTGAGAGTAGATACCACACCTTATGTACAGTTTACAGATGACCCTGAACTGGATCTCTAGACCAGGTGTAGAAAGTCAAGGGGTCTGCATTGGGCTGAGGGAAGATCTTGGAGTTTCTCCCATACCACTTCAAGAGGATTTGCTTTATCTGTGTGTGTGCTTGTTTATTTGTTTGTTTTTAATGGTAGAATTCCATCTTAAACAAGGCAAGCTTTTAAAGTTAGCCTAGGAAGACTATACTTTCAGGGATCACTTCTATAGTTTATTACTAGAGAAATTTCCCTGATCACATAGACAATTAAAAAAAAAAAACGTTAGCCCATGAAACCCCTTTGGAAGGTTCAGCTTTGGAGAAGGCTTCAGGGGCAGTACAGCCAGTTTTATCTCCAGTGGAACTGTTTCTTCAGTTGAGTAATTTTGTCCTTCATTTACTGGGCTTGGTGTATGTACAATGTGTGTCTATACCTTTCAATGATGAAACAAGCTTCAGCTCACTTTCTTAAATGTAGGGTGGGGTGAGACCCTCCAAGGGTCCAGCAGCATCACACCTGTTTCCCTGGTGGAATGACTAGCAGAAACCCAGAAGATATGACTTGTTGGTTTTGTGTTCTTAAGCCATACCATGGGAAATTAGGAGTTTGCCCACTGACTGCTGCAGTTTCAAAGTATCTCACATTTCATTTAAATAAAAGGCCCTGCTATTAAATGTTGAAACCACAGCTTTATACTTCATTGTCCTCTATACTTAAGCAAACTGCTGAATTTGCTCTATGCAATATACATATGAAATATGTCTTGGAGATGATCTGAGGCCTATAATGTAATTATTGTTTTGAAGTTCTAGGAGCAAGGAATTCATCACTTTGCTCTATAATACAAAACTTGGTGACTCATCATTCTTTAAGAAATATAGGTCCACAGAATTAAATCAAACTGCTTTGGCTAAAAAGAATGCTATCAAGGTGCTTTTTAAAAAATCCTAACTTCGCAGAGTTTAAGGCTACTAATCAACAAGATTGGGAGAGAAACCTTCTTAATTGAGTAACCTGAAAGCAACTTCATTAAGCGTGTGAACTTAATAAATAGAATTTTCAATCCCTTGTTAAAATACCCTAGCGAGTTTCAGGAGGGGAATTTTCCTGTGATTGACAACAGATCAACAGAATGGACCTATGGGCTTGATGTCATTGTAGGAGGTTGACGTATTCTGTTTATTCATTCAGTCAATATTTATTGAGCGCGTATTTTGTGCCAGGCAGTGTTCTGTATGCATCGGCTGTACCATTAATAACACAGGCAGAGTCTCTACTCTCAAGATTACATTCTAGTGGGGTGGGAATGGACAGATTCAAGCAACAAAACCAAAAAAAACCCAGCATAATTTTGAAGAATGGTACATGCAATCTATGAGCAAGAGCAGCAGTAGGGGGGTGATGGGAACAAGGGGCAGAAATCCAGCTTATTAGCTTTGGGAAAGGCCTCTTGAAGGAAGGGATGTTTGAGCTGAGACCAACTGATGGGAAGGCCTGAGCTACACAAAATTCCGGAGGGAGCATTACAAGCAGGAGGACAGCAAGTACAAGGTCCCTAGAGTTCCTGGAGGAGAGTGGTTGGCAGAGTAGTCAAAGGCAGGTGAGGGTCTATTGTGTAGGGCCTGGCAGACTGGTGTCAGCAAATCCCCACAGTGGGGATTTGATTCTAATTGCCATTGGAGGGTTTTAAGCAGGAGAATGGGATCATTCATATTGAATCATTTTTGTTTGCTGGATCAACTTATTCTCCTGCAGCAGGATTAGATCAGAGGTTCTAGATCACAACACACACAGAGAGAATTAAAGTAATACCTAGATCCAGGCCCATCCCTAGAGAGTCTCCCTTACCAGCTTTTCTTTAAAAAAACATTAATTAATTTATTTATTATGGAGTTGTGGGCTATAAATGAGGTTTGTAGCCATCAGTAGGCGGCATGCAGGTGAAGTTTGGGCTCCTAGATGGCTCTTATCCCCCCTGGTAGTGGACCAGGTACTCGTTATGTTGTCACGTGCTCCCATCCTCTTTTGTTCCCTCCCTCCCCAAACAGTGCCCAGCAACTGCTGATACCACTCTTGTGCTAATGTGACTAACGTTCAGGACCGACTTATAAGTGAGAACATGCCGTATTCATTTCATTGTTTCTGTGATAATTTACTTAGTCTGATGGTCTCCAGCTGCATCCAAGTTGCTGTGAAGGCCATGATTTTGTTCTCCTTTGTACCTGTGTAGTACTCCTTCGTATATATATGTACCATATTTTCTTTATCCAGTTCACTTTCTTTTTTTTATTTTGAGTTGGAGTCTCACTCTGTTGCCCAGACTGGAGAGCGGCCACTACAGCCTCAACCCACTGGGCTCCAGCGATCCTTTCGTCTCAGCCTTCTGAGTAGCCAGAATTACAGGCATGTGCTACCATGCCCAGCTGATTTTTTTGATTTATTGTAGAGATGAGGTCTCGCCAAGTTGCCCAGGTGGGTCTCAAACCCGCGGGCTCAGGCAATCCACTCACCTCAGCCTCCCAAAGCACGGGATTACAGGCTGAGCCACCGAGCC
>CAUYQG010113391.1:0-18343 GCA_963574415.1 Tarsius wallacei
ATGCATATTCAGCACCAGAAAAGACTGGCAGGCAATTTTTTTTTTTGACAAACTGGGTCTTGCTCCTTGAAGGGTGGGCGGGAATGTGCCTTCTGTTTTTATGAAAATGTCAAGGAGCTTCTCAGAACTACATTAAGCATGCTAATTACCAAATATTAAATGCTAATTGCCCTACAGGCAGTTCAAATGTCAAGGAAGGAAGGTAACACTGGTACAAGCTACCGGTGACATTATGTCAGGGATGTTTTTTGACTGACGTTCTGCAGCCTCCACCTGGAGAAAGGGGACGTGTGTTCCTGTCTCTAACACGGAGGGAATACCATTGCTGTCTATGGGCTGGAGCAAGCCTCAAGCCTTAGGGCCACAGCGCACCCTGCTTGACTTTAAAGTTAAGCTCCTTTTAACAGGGAGGTAAGCCAAGGCAGCTAGGCAACAGCTCCGATGGACCTGTTCCAGGACCCAGGGTTATTCATGAAAGGACCGCAGAGGGGGAAGACGCAGCCAGTCAACGTGTCCAGCCACGACAGGCCTGACTGGGTCCAGCCCTATTCTTGGGTCAAGGTGTTCATCTGGCAGCCTGTGCTTCCTCCATGACATGTCCGCCTCCGGGTTCAACTCCTCTGTGTTCCCATAAGCCCCGTGAGGCTGGTATAGATGGCAGCCCGGCTGAGGCCAGGTGCTTTGTAGATCTGCTGTTGGGGCTTTGTGCTGGGTGGTGCACAGCTGGCCCTAGATGGGGGCCCTGGCATTCCAGGGCACGGCATGGGGGCAGGGGATGGAGGACCAAATCCCTCCTGCTCCAGCATATGTCCTCAAATGAGAAAGACTATATCTATATCCTCTTCCCTCCTGCTGAGGCTGAAAGCGAGGCCTCAGCCTCCAGCAGGAATGGCAAGTGAGACCCAGGCTAGAGTGCACAGGAGTTGCTCAAGCCTTCCAAGTCCAGAGAAAACAAAGGCCTTGAGTAAATTACAGGCAAAAAAAGTTCCCACGTGTGTGGCACCATAAGCCCAGAAATGCCACTCAGTTTCAGGTCACAAGGAGAAACAGATTTTCCAGGAGTAGCCGCTGCTGCATAGCTCAGTTAGTCACAGCTGACATTAAAAATCAGGATGGATGACGCAGAGGAGGTTTACAGAAAAAACCAGGTAATAGCATGAAATGTTCCTCTAAGGCCACAGCAACGTGGGTTTCAAGTTCAGGTATAAAGCATTACTGTTGGGGAGGCTGACCATCCCAACCTCCTACAAAGTGTTGGTAGTTTATAAGGGGGTGAGGGGAAAGGGCACAGGAGAGGTGGGCCAGCCACTGCAGTGCAAGACAGTGTTCTAAATGGGGCTGCCCCATGGCGGGGTCACGAGAGACTTGTTAGGCGGTCAGCACTGGAGAGTCATTTTTCAAGGCCTGTGTTCAGCCAGGCAGACAGCTGTGGCTCTGAGTGGGAACAAATTTGGCCATTATGTGGTACTGCGTGGTTGAAAATGCCTGTGGCAAGATGCCTAGGACGCCACCAGCAGCAGCGGCCTCCCTGAACAAGGGCCCTCTGCTCATGAACCTTTCCACCCCAACTCCGCAGTTTCCACCCCCTCTTCCTGGGGCACAGGCCCTGCCACGCCCCCATCATTCTGTCATGGGCAGTCCCACTGGGTGACCCTCACACACCCTTCCACGTGCCTCTGTCTCTTTTTCCAGGTGCGCCGCCCCCCCCGACCCCGAGGGACTTGTTCAACTCCCTGGGCTCTCATTGCCTCTCTGAAGCTCAAGTGGTTCTGGACTTGGTGTCCATGACCAATAAAACAGTGGAAGCCCCTCTGGGGACTGACTCTGGGTGGCCAACACTTTATTTTGCAAGAAAGAATATTTTAAAAGACCCCAAACTCCTATCTATGGCCCCCATCTTTAAAAAAATGACAAAACAAAATAGAAAACAGTGTCACAAAGATTTCCAAGTATGCGGCGAAGTGTCACCATGACTCTCCAGGAAACTGTTCTCACATACCTCTCAGCCAAGCCTTTGGGAGGCAGAGGCAAGAGGATTGCCTGAGCCCACATCTCTACAATAAATAAAAAAAATTAGCTGGGTGTGGTGGTACACACCTGTAGTTCCAGCTACTTAGAAGGCTAAGGCAGGCTGGGCACAGTGGCTCTAGCCTGTAATCCCAGCACTTTGGGAGGCTGAGGTGAGAGCATTGCCTAAGCTCAGGGGTTCAAGACCAGCCTGGGCAACTTGGTAAGACCTCATCTCTTCAACTAATAAAAAAAATAAGTCGGGCATGGTAGTGTGCACCTATAGTTCTAGCTACTTGGAAGTCTGAGGTGGAAGGATTGCCTGAGCCCAGCAGGTAGAGGCTGCAGTGGCTGTGAGCATGCCACTGCACTCCAGCCTGGGAGACAGAGTGAGACTCCAACTCGACAACTCGAAAAAAAAAAAAAGAGAGACTGGGTGCTCTTCTCTGCTCCTTCAAGCTAACTGGAATGAAGATGTCATGGCTAGAGCAAGGACAGTCTCCTGCACCATGAGGTGGAAGCCCCCGTTTGAGCTGAGGATGGCAAAACAACAGGACAGGCGTCTGAGTCTTGGTGATCCTGAGTCACCACACCAGCTCCCGACCAGCTGTGTTTACAAAGCAAAGAGAGGAAAAAAAATCTCTTGTGAAGTCACTAATAGTTTGGTTTTTCTGTCACTTTCAACCAATCCAGTCCTGGCTAAGACAAACCCCAGCCCATCTCAGGACAGGGCTCTTCTCTGCCTCTCTGCTCAACTAGGAACCCTCTGACAGCATTGACGTGCATGACTTGGTATGATATCCCCAAAAGGTGTCATACACACATGGTGGGCATTCTCAATAATTTGTGGGGTAAGTATCAAAGGAAAAAGTTCCTAGTTTAAGTATTTGTAAAAGCAAAAATAATGGCATCTGTGTTTTCTTGATTTAATAGCCCATCTCAGGATTAAAATACAATGGAATTCTAAAGAAATAATCAGAGACTGGGTCACAAATTTACATGTAAGTCCAGTACTGCATCATCATCATTACTATTTTGAGTCAGAGTCACTCTGTTGCCCAGGCAATAGGTGCACGCTACCACACCTGGCTAATTTTTTTATTTATTGTAGAGATGAGGTCTCGCCAAGTTGCCCAGGAGGGTCTCGAACCCGCGGGCTCAGGCAGTTCACTCACCTTGGCCTCCCAAAGCACTGGGATTATAGGCTGAGCCACCGAGCCCGGCCTGTTTTTTACTTTTAAAGTTAATATTATGAGACTTCTCATTTTAAAATTTATTTTAGCTACCCCCATCATTAAGGATTTAGATTTTCTCTCTTTTTTTTTTCTTTTCTTCTTTTTTTTTTACACTATTCTTAGTAATGCAGCACTGGACCAGCCTGGGTGGCAGTGAGACTCCAACTCAAAAAAAAAGTAAAAAACAATAGAAAACTAAACCCAAATCTATAAATTAAAAAATATATCTATATCTGTCTATACTTAGTAAAATGCCTGTACAGAAATATAACAAAATATTAGAGAGCACATCTCCAAGTGGAAGGATTATAGGTGGTTAAATCTTTCTCTTTGCATCTTCCTAAGTTTTCCACATCTCCTACAATGAATGCATTGTTGCTTCTATAACCAGGAAAAACATGTGCATTTCTTAATGACAGGAGCATAGAGGGGCTCGGGTCTTCTGGAGCCGCCTGGGGATCGGGCGCCTACCAGCTCTTCCTCCCATGGGTGTTTTGCCAGCCAGCTTTCTTCGCATTCTGTGAAGGCTCGGGAAGAGGTGAAATGGCCCTAGGACCTCCTAGGTAGAGGCCAGTGAGCACCATGCTCTGCTGTGTGGGTGCTGCCCCCTCTGAGTCGCAGGCTCCCTGGCACTCCTCCTCACGAGTGGTTTTGAATTTCTCTAGAAAGCACACTCACCTCTGTCCACAGAGAGCTGAGGGTCACCCAGACAGGATGGGACGAGTCCTCTCTGCTGGAGCAGTGGTGGCAGCCAAAGAAAAGTCAGGAACCAGCTTTCCCCCAGTAAGAATGACTTTTAATGTTTTAAAAAAGAGTCTGTACAAAAGCAGCCCCAGCATCTGGTGCTTCCAGTCCATGGGGTCAGGGTCTCTTCTGACACTATCTCTGTGGCCAGTTGTACCTGAAGCCTCTGCAGAGACAATAGGAAAACAAGAGTTACTTCTCCCAGCTGGGCTGGGTATTTGTTCCCAGCTGGTTTACAAAATGTAGGACAGGGAGAATGGCTGGTCAGCGGTCCCGGAAAACCTGGCTGAGCAGCAATGTGTCCTCTGAGCCTCCAGTATGGGTGGGAGTGCTCTGCGGCCCACCAGGCCTGGCTGAGCCAGCACCATCCAAGGCAGACCTGCTCTCCACAGAGCCATGCCCTCAGGAGAGCCCCTGAGCTCAGAGTCTGCTCCGAGAACTGGTATTTCATGCTTTTCACTCAAAGTCTTCAACAACGACCCACGTTGCTTACTTATTTTTTTCTCATTCCTCAGAGACAGGCTGGTCTAGAAAAGTCTCCCATCTCTATGCTCGAAGGTGACCCCAAGAAAAATGGCAACAGGAGAGAGGTGAGAATGAAGGAAACTTGGTCCTGGGATGCAGTGACTGGTTACGTGACATGTGTGCAGCGCAAACCACGGCCCCTCCTGTCTGTTTTCCAAGTGACAGTGGGAGGGACTTGCTGGCGGAAGCTCTCTGCGCACTCACCACGCAGCCGCCCTGGAATGAACCACGTCTGGCAGGTGCTTTCTGGCTGGGCTCCCAGGCCACGCAGGCCATCAACCACATACCTGTCTGATTTTGCAGTTGGAAAGGACATGCTTTTGTTTCCTGTTGACTGTTTACGTTTTTTGGCTGCGATGCATTTCTGGAAAAAATAAGAAACCATGTAAACTGGGTGACAACCTTGACCACAAGACACACAGAAACCCAGGCTCGTGCGGCCAAAGTCTCCAGCACCACAGGAGTGACTGGTTTCCTTGCACAGACTCTTCTGTGTCTCAAATGAGGCTGCTGGGATGCACTGCATAAGGAACAGGGAGGTTTACCCAGGCCTCCCCCTCACAGGCCCAACCTGTAGCCGCACAGTCTGCCTGGCAGGGCACTGACACCCACGCAGGGCAAATGCAGGCTTGCGCTGGCCCCAGAGGGAGAGCTTTTGGCCCGTGGCTATAGTTCCCATGGCAGCAAACACAGAATAATACCCTTTAAAACTGCACACCAGCTTTTATAGCCTCTTTTTTTTAGTTGCTGGAATAGTTGATGGGTATTGTCTCTCTGTGAGAATCAATGAGGTGAGGAAAAAAGACAAAGGTTTCCTAGACGAACTGTCTTCTCAGCAAAGGAGGAGGTCAGAAACGGCACCACACACATGCCAGAATCCTCCAGGGACACGCCTTACCTTGCCAGACTGGGTCTGCTTGTTTGGATCAAACTGGGAAGAAGGTTTGGACTTGCTGTCTCCTGAAAGGTAAGAGGTAAGAGAGGCCGGTGGTCAGGAAATGAGTTAACACACATAACAAGCTTGCCACGAGGCCAGGACTAGAGAGCCCAGGAAGTGTGTGGGCCTGTGGCTCAAGTAAGTTTATACATGATGCTCCTGGTGCCTCCAGGCAGCCTGAAGACCAGGCCCATACCTCCTGGATCTCTCAGGACGCAGGGACAGGGTCTAAGGCACTGGCCACTTCCACATGAAGGAATCCATTGACCTCATGTGCCAGGTGACGCCGTCAGGGACTTGGGAACTGAGGTGACATCCTGCAGAAAGGACCGTGTGTAGACTCTGTTTCCTAAGGAGTGTGCTGCTTCAGGGGCTGCCATGGAGCCTGGAATGCCATCTGCAGCCCCTTCAGGGTAGATGGACCTCACAGCCTGAGGAGCCATCAAGATGCATCTTGTAGGCATCAGGGTGTTCAGTGTGTGTGTGGGGGGGAGGGGACGGGGGGAGATGAATGTGTTTTCTGGGCACAGTTATTGTGAAGAAGGGAAGTGACCAGTGACCTTGCTAAACCACCACAGTGGCTGCTGTGAGTCCAGTGGCATCTGTCCCTGTCCCTACAGGTTCTTGGGTGAGTCCAGCAACTCCTGGCTGGTGCCATGCCTTGGCAGGGCATACGGGCACCTTAGTCGTGCTCTTTCTTTACTCTACAGATACCCTCCCCCTAACATGGCCAGATCCCTATCCGGGGCCCAGTACTTCCTCACCAGCAAAAGCCTTGAAGTCTGACTGGCTGTAGTCATATGGGGTAAAGTCCTTTCCGGGCGGATCTGGGTCCTTTGGCTTCTTGGATGTTCTGAGTCGTTTCTTCTCCTGCTTCTGCTCTGTGGTCCTCTGGTCACTTGCTGTCCGCTCCCTCTTCTTGGCAGCATTTTCTAGCTGTAGAGTGAACACACCCGGGAAAGGAAGCAAGGAGTTGTAAGGGAGAGGAGAGAACCCTGCTGGCCTCCACAAGCAGCTGGGGCCTCACCTGCCAATGTGGTTGAAGATCGAGGCAGTGGCTGGGGAGGTGCAGTGGCTGGAACTTAAGGACCATCACACTCAGCGCCAGGTGGAACAAGGTCCTCAGTGGACAATGACATGAGGCCATTTAAGAAAGGCAGGGGCTGGGTCGGGCACAGTGGCTCACACTTATAATCCCAGCACTCTGGGAGGCCGAGGTGAGAGGATTGCCTGAGCCTATGGGCTTGGGACCAGCTTGGGCAACACGGCAAGACCTCTTCTCTACAATAAATTAAAAAATCAGCCAGGCGTGGTGGTGTGTGCCTGTAGTTCCAGCTACTTGGAAGGCTGAGGCGGAAGGATCACCTGAGCCCAGCAGGTCAAGACTGCGATGGCCATGAGTGTGCCACCGTACTTCAGTCTGGGCGTCAGAGTGAGACTCCAACTCAAAAAAATAAAAATAAAAAAATGCAGGGGCTGAGTGTGATGGCTCATGCCTGTATGCCTGCAATCCCAGCACTTTGGGAGGTCGAGGTGGGAGGATTGCTTGAGCCTAGGAGTTTGAGACTAGCCTGGGAAACACAGTGAGACCTCATTACTACCAAAAATTAAAATTGGCCAGGTGTGGTGGTGGGCGCCTATAATCCCTGCTACTTGGGAGGCTGAGGCTGGAGGATCGCCTGAGCCTAGGAGGACGAGGTTGCTGTGAGCTGTGACTATGCCACTGCACTCCAGCCTGAGGAACAGCGTGAGACCCCAACTCATAAATAAATAAATAAACCTCAACAGCTTGTGCACACCTACAGGTGTGTGCTCACAGTGGAAGACTCCCTCGAACAGGAACTATGACAAAAGATGCGGAGGGAAAACGAGGCAGGCCTCGTGGACAAGCAGGGTGAGTGGGGAGGAGGAAAGCACTTAATCTGAAGCTGAGAAGCTCCCCGACGATATCTGAGGACGATCCTGCCCATGGCACCCAATTCACTGAAAACAGAAAAGCCTGCACATACCGTGGCCTGCTGTCGCACAGAGGTGGCCTGCTGCGCCACGGCCTTGTACTCCTCCTTCGCCTGTTCCCGGGCGGCTGCGAGAGAATGGTCTATAGAGACAGAGTCCACAGCCCGGCTCCATCCTCCATGGACTTGGCCTTGCCATGGCTTGTCACACTGATCCCCCCTTCCTGTCCCCCAGCCCCCTCTCTACAGGCCGAGGGCTGGCCTTCTCCGACATTCTCCATCGGATGCCACTTGCCCTGCCTGCTTGTCTCTGTGAACCCAGACCAAGCACCAGGGGCTTAACAGGGATCACAGCCATCATTGCACGAGCACCGATCGTCCAGGGCCAGAACCCACCCCCTCAAGTCACTCCTCTCACCTATGGCAACCCCAGCTTTCTGGTAGATCAGGACAAAACACCTTCTGGTACCCATGGTCCCTCCTTCCTCTCACAGGCCACACCCACCATCACACGCTGTCAGCCTTACACCACCTCCTCTCCCCGCCATGGGTCCCTGTCCTGTCTCCTGACTCGTCCCCACCCTCTCCCCATGACTGACTCCCAACATGGTAGCCACAGGAGCATGGAAAGACAGAAGTCAGCCCTGTCTCTTCTCTGCTCGGGACCTCCAAGTTCCCAGCCCACTCAGCGAAAAGCCAGAGTCCTGCCATGGCCCGCCTGCTCTCCTTCCTCACCTCCCGCCCCTCCTTCCCCTGCTCTGCTCCGCCACGCAGGCCTCCTTGCTGCCTGTGAGCACGCCCCACGAGCTGCCACCCAGGACCCTTGGCCTCACCGTGCTGGCAGTCCACAATGCTACCCTAGACCTTGCAGGCCTCTGCTGACCACCATGTTAGACTGCCTTCCCTAGCCACCATCGAGCCACAGCGACCATCTCCCAAGCATTCCTCATCCCTCTGCACAGCACTACCGCCATCCGACAGAACAGACATGGACTCCACCATCCCTCAGCAGAGGGTAAATGCCACAGGGCGGGGCTGTGCCTGCTTCATTCATGTCAGTTCCAGCACTTCGCAGAATGACTGAATAAACAGCTGATGTGCAAGGGCTGTTCTTTGACAAATATACTGGCTGAATTTACAAGGAAGTGAATGCTACCTGTTTGCTCAGCTGCCTTCTTCTTGAGAATTTCTTTAGATTCTTTTTGTGCCTGTACCTGACTTGCCAGCTTCCAACGGTTGCTGATCTATAATGAACACAAACATAACATAAAAAACTCCCACACTCCACCTCCTAGAACTGCCTTCCTCTTTAAACAGGCAACACAGGGTATGCTCATCTGTCATCTGGTGAGCATGCACATTCTAAGCCAGAGATTCCAAATCTAAGGGCACAAAAACCAGCGCCTCATGCTGGCTTCGACCATGAAATCCTCATCAAGGAGGATGAAGTGCAGCCAGTCTCCAGCACCGGTGGAGGCTTTCTCATCCAGTGTCTCATTCAATCCCTTCCATAACCTGGGACAAGGGACTGTCATCACCTTCTCTCTAGAGATGAAAGCAGGCTGGGAAGGCTGAATAATCTGTCCCGGGGAAGTTTGGGAAACGGTGGCGTGGACTCAAGGCAGGGCTTCTGCAAGGCTCTGTGCTCCTCTGGGTGACACGGGGCACAAGCACAAAGAGGGACAGCTGTGCAGCATGCCACAACCAGTGGCGAAAAGAGGAGAAAAGGCGAAACCCCACTGATGGCCCATTTCTAAAAACAGCAGGCAAACCCTCAGGGACAGGGCCAGCCTCTCAGGTTCTGCCTACTGAGAGGACTGGGCTGCTGAGCAGAGAGAGCCAGGGCCCGTGCCAGCAAAGCAGACGCCTGTTGGCAACAATTAACACGCTGGTGCCCAGAATCATTGCATGGGGACCCAGGGGAGGTTGGTAGAAACAAATCAAGCAATGGTAAGACAGAGTGGTTTACGATTAAAGTTGTCACCTTTAAGAGGCTTGATGGGACAAATGCATCAAGCTATACGTTTAATATTTGTGTATACTTTACTATATACAAATTAAACCTCAATTTAAAAACCAAAAACAAAGAATTATTTCTTAAAAGACTTCCAAATGTTAGGTCGGGCACAGTGGCTCAGGCCTGTAATCCCAGCATTTTGGGAGGCTGAGGCGAGAGAATTGCCTGAGCCCAGGGGTTTGAGACTGGCCTGGGCAACTTGGTGAGACCTTGTCTCTACAATAAATCAAAAAATTAGCCGGGTGTGGTGGTGTGTGCCTGTAGTTCTGGCTACTTGCAAGGTTGAGGAGGAAGAATCGTCTGAGCCCAGTAGGTTGACACTAGGGTAGCCGTGAGCATGCCACTGCACTCCACTCCAGTCAGGGTGACAGAGTGAGACTCCAACTTAAAAAAAAAAGTTTCTAAATGCTTTTAAGAATCTGGTCCCTCTGGTCCCTCTCCCTAGAAACAATGGTTAACTACAAAGGGCTTCTGTGTTCATTTTTTGGGGTTCACAGATAAGAGGGCTTGTCTAAAATAGAAACTTAGTTTAAATAATGAAGATGACCCTTTGCTTAGAGTCCTTTTAGAAAAGATGACAAATCCACTTACTTCATAGATTTTCGTTGATGGATCGAACTTGGCTGTCTGGGAGACATGAGCCCGGTGTCCCAGTGAAGGCAGGAACTGGGGGAAGGAAATAGTCCTGAGATGCTACAGAAAGGGGCCCTGGGTGCCAAGACAGAGGTGCTGGGAAGGGGTTGCTGGTGTTATCTCCGAGTCTCAGCCTGGACACAGGGACAACTGACATACCCTGTGTTGAGACCTCCTCCTTCCAAGGATGTACTGCTTCTTACTCAGGTAAAGGACATATAGAGCTGCAGACATCCCTGAGTATCAAGCACACACAACTACCACTCACCATCCTGAATGGGTTTTCAAAGGACTCCATTATGTTCTGGGCTCTTTTCTGTGCAGCTGTTAATGAAGCCTTTCTATTTTCTTCAGCACTAGGTTCCTGCAGGTACAGACAGAAATGACCATTTATACCCAGGATCATCCTGTGACATCAAGCTGCAAGCAAGAGAACAACAATGACATTAATAACAATGGCTGCTTTTTCCTATGCTCTCCCATGTGTAAGCACTGTGCCTGGAATAGCACACTGTGTCCTTACAGTCTATGAAGTATATGGTGGCATTCTCACCATCTTACAGAGGAGAAAACCGTGGCTTGGAGAGGTTATGAAGAGCCTTACAGCAATGGGGCAGAACAGGGATTGAAATCCAGCACTGTCTGGTTCTAGAACCTAAGGTCTTAGCTGACACCAGAAACGTATTATGTCCTTACCCGAGGTCAGGGTCAGGGTCAGAGTCCATGAAGTCAGGGTTAGGGGTTAGGGGCTAGAGGCTAGGGTAAGGGTCAGGGTCAGGGTTAGAGGGTTACAAGGTTAGGGTTAAGTGTTAGAGGTTTAGGGTTTAGGGATTAGGGTTAGGTGGAGGGCCATGGTCGGGGTTTTCATGGGGGACTGATGAAATCATGCAACGGAATGTTGCTTCCAGCTGGGTTCACAAGATCTGTGCTCTCCTTTTGCTCCGCCTTTCATTCACTTGCAAGCTACAGGGACACCACGGCCTCCTTTAGACTAAATAAGCATTTCTGCATCAACGCAGCCTAAAGCTTCCGTGAACACTTTCAGCTGCTCCATCCCTTTGAGGGCTCAAATTAGTTCTGTGGTCAACTAGGGCTCCTAGACTTTCCTCATGAGTTGCTGAAGCAAGACCCAACCTCACTGTAATTAAGTGAAACCCAAAGCAGCACGTTTTGCAGGTGGCACTTCAGCCTCCGGGCTCTGGTCCTACTCTCCAGCATGACAGGATGGTTGGAAAGTTTGATTCTGTAACCTATGGGCCCTCGCAGCTTTTTCGTCATCTGAACATCTGGGAATCTCGCCAACTGTCTTTATTCCAGATAGGTAGTGTTCTTGCTTCTTCTCAATTCTCTCAATTCTTTCTACTATTCCTGCTGCTTGTGGTATTAAGTTTTATCTGTGCATTCCCCTTTTATCTCTGGTTTTCAGCATTCATCCATCCTGACCAAAAAGTGCACTCTGGTCTTCCTTTTGCAAGGAATGTAGAGTCCCAAACACTGGCAGAAACATGCAGGAAGGCTCTGTCACAGCCCGATGCACATTCCAGGGACACGGCCGGGCCTGGGTTAGCCACACTGGCTCTGTCACAGAGCAGCACCATCATGGCGGCCTCTCCCAGGGACGGGCAACAAGGCCGACCCACTCCCTTGTGCCTGCACAGCCTGCCCCTCTTCCCCAGTGGGCCACAGTGTGGAAATGGCGGTTTTCAAATTCTCTCTTCTTCCCTGGAAACACAACTGGATGGTGCGGGGTTCGTCAGGAAGATGCATGCAGCACACTCTCCAGTTTGTCAGAAAGCGTCACGCCACCCCTGCTGGGCATCCAGTTGCACTGTCCCCCACGTGGCAGGGTCCGCAAAGTCCTGCTTCTGTATCTTCTTAGCCCACGCCCTCCTCCTTGCTAGCCACTGGCAAGTATCAGGATGTCAACCCTTCCTGGAGGATTTCTTTACACACAGAAACTCCTCCATCCCCTCCCACACTCATCTCTTCCAGAGCAGCAAACAAAACCGTGCTCACCGTCTCCACGCCACCCCCCACTGCTGGGTTTAACTCTTGGCATCAGTCTTTCAGTGTAGGCAACCCTCCAGGCAGACAGCCTGTTTGATAAACCCAATAAACCCCTGAGTCTATGTCACCTCAACAACGTGTCTGTGTTACTCACATTAAATAATGTGATGACAGCTGTAGCAATAAGGCATTTGGTATCCAGTAAGGTCTCTTCTTTCTGGTCAGGGAAGAGGCTCGCCTGTTTCTGAACTGGCACAGATCCTAGGGGTACAGAAATCAGTAAGGACAAAGTCTACACGGTTTTACACACAGTAGTAGACCCAGCATCTCCAGGACAGTCCCAGGGCCCTGGACATTACCATCGGTTGGCACGATTGGATAGCCATCTGGAGGGGCGTGGGAGCAGTCATGAGGTCCAAAGAGAACATTCTCCAACCTCTGTATCAAAAAGAAACCGGCAGGCTGACCTGCAAGCATACAGCAGCTTTCCACCAGCAGTGTCAGCTCGGGCCCTTGTCAGGGGGTGCCTTTGCACTGGCGGATGTCTTCCCATGGGGAGACCACAGAAACGACACTCTACCTCAGCACTGGGCAGTGGTCCACTCTTCTTCACTCCAGCTACAACTTCAGACTAAGGAGTAGAAACAGAGAATCTGAGGAAAGTTGCCTAAACTCAATGAATGTCCCACCCAGCCCCAGAACTGTGTTCCTTCACTAGACTGTTCTTGGGAGCCCAGAGATTTTCTTCATCTCTTCACCCCTTGCAGTGCCTGGCACTATAATTATTTGGTCCTCAGGAATTATTTGTTGAATGAAAGAATAAAGAAAGCTCTTTATCATGGTTAGGCACAATATGAAGGATTCCAAAGAGCTAGAAAGTCTTTTCTAGTAACCAGGGTTTCTCTCTTTACTTGGACAAATGACAGAGCTAAGAAAAAAAGAATTTTTTTTTTGAGTTGGAATCTCACTCTGTCGCCCAGGCTGGAGTGCACGGCCACTACGGCCTCAACCTGCTGGCCTCAGGCGATCCCTCTGCTCAGGCTTCCAAGTAGCTGGAACTACATGTGCGTGCCACCACACCCGGCCTAATTTTTTGATTTATTGTATAGACGAGGTCTCACTATGTTGCCTAGGCTGGTAGTGAGCCCCAGTTCAACAGCCTGCTTGCATCTAAGTTGGCCTGAACTTAACATCTCCTTCACAACACCAGCTCCGTCTGAATTTCCGTTTCTGTTCAGGGTTCTCACATTTCCTCTCACCAGGCTTTATACCTGGAGGGAGCTGTTGGCACTACACCTCCATTACTCCCGGATTCAACTGTCATTCACCCAGCGCCTCTGCAGCACTTCATGCTTATGATAACCGGCAGCCCCTGCCATCCTCCGTCATCAAGTCCCATCAGTCTCTTCTTCCAGAGCTTCCTAGCCCTGTCTCCCTTTCCACTCCGACCACCATGCTCACTCAGGCTGCTCCCACTTCACATGGGGATGGCTGCCAGGCTCCCAAGACAAGCTCCCTGTGCTGAGACCTCACTCCACCTCATTCTGTCGATGAACGGCCTCAGAACAAAAGCAAATTGGCCTGGTCACCAGATACCATTTGCTGTTGGATCATCAAAGATAAAAGTCATAAAATGGATGAGATTCAGCTTTTGACTACCATAAAGAAAAGCAGGGCAACCCCCTTGGGTCCCCTCCTGCTATGGAAGCTTTTCTGTCCTCTGAATAAATTCTTTCTCACTAAAAAAGAAAAGGAAAGGAAAGCAGGGCGCAGTGGCTCACGCCTGTAATCCCAGCACTTTGGAAGGCGGAGGCAAGAGGATTACCTGAGCTTGGGGGTTCACGACCAGTCTGAGCAATATGGCAAGACCTCGCCTCTATAATAAAATAAATAAATAATCAGCTGGGCATGGTGGCACATGCCTGTGGTTCCAGCTACTTGGAAGGCCAAGGCGGAAGGATCAGCTGAGCCCAGCAGGTCAAGGCTGCGGCTGTGAGTACGCCACTGCACTCCAGCCTGGGCGACAGAGTGAGACTCCAACTCAAGAAAAAAAAAAGTATCTAAACCCAATAGGACACACCCACGGGATTTCCTAAACCCTACTGTTACCTCAGGGTTGCTCAGGAGACCAGCTCACACATCTGGAGACCACAAGGAATAAGCTAACACAAAGAACAGGTCTGTGGAGTTGAGGCCCTGGAGCAGAAAGACTTACCTTGAGCAGGGGCATCTCCCGAGCCTGCTGGATCAGAAGATGCATTTCGTTGATCTGCTGCCGTACAAGGGGTGGTACTGGGTTGCAGCAAGCTATGATACCCTGAGGTTCCCTGAAGACAAGTAAAAACACGCAACTTTGGGATGGGTGTGGTGGCTCACGCCTATAATACCAGTGAGGCCAGAGGACTGTCTGAGCCCAGAGGTTCAAGACCAGCCTGGGCAACTTGGTAAGATCTCATCTCTCCAACAAATCAAGAAAAACTAGCCAAGCGTGGTGGTGTATGCCGGCAGTTCCAGTTACTTGGAAGGATTACCTGAACCCAGTAGGTTGAGGCTGCGGTGGCTGTGAGTGTGCCACTGCATTCCAGCCTGGGCCACAGAGTAAGACTCCAATAAAAAAAAACAAAAACGAATACATGCTACTTGTTGCAGGCTCCAGATAAGAGAGACAACTGGGCAAAGCTGGGGTGCTGCAGCTGGGCTCAAGCCACGACTAGCAGACTAAGGAAACACGTTCTGTCAAGGCAGCCCAGGCCAACTGCTTCTCCGTATGCCCTATGCTGCACCAAGCTTTAAATTGATGCCTCTCAAAGCCCAACTCCTGCCAATGGGCAAGCTGGAGACAAGTACCACAGCATAGCTGTTTCTCAATTCTGCAGGGTGACCAGCAAATGGTGAATTGCGATTCCCGTTTATACTTCAATTAATGTCACAAAACGTTTAGGGTCACGAAATGTCTAAATCTAGAAGGAAGTATAGATGAGAGAACCTGGGACATTTTCTTCCCCTGCAACTGGAGGCCATGGGGTCAGAGACTTACACTAAACTCAAGATGAGGTATAATCACAGAAGTGGTTCCAGGTCAGAAGTTTTAGCCTTAAACGGCAGCCCGAGGGCAAAGATTCTTGATTCCTTGGATCTGCTACCCTCCAAGCTTAGAGCCCTAATCTTCCCTGAGTAAACAGCCTTGGGTAAGAGCCATCAGAAAAGCTCCATTCCGAAGGACATGAGTGTTACTGAGAAGTCACAACACACGAATCGGCACTCAGACTCACTTGGGCAGCTCTTCGGCTATCTTTAGCATCATGTGGTTTGGCAGAACATATCTGGGAAAAAAACACACAATGGAAACACATGACATTCAGCCAGCAAGTTCCATTAAGGTTATAACACAAGGAAACAACCAGCTTTCACAGCAAAAGAAAGAGAGAGCCCATTATTTCCTTGCTATGAGATCCGCTCAGTCTAGAAGCAAGTTTGAGAAGCCTCTTTAACTTAACTCTTACCCATAACTCTCATCTTCCCTGCGAGCTGTCTTATCCCTCCAGGCAAACAGCAGCTGGAAGGCTGTCAACTGCTGTGTGTTCAGATGCTTCTTCTGCTTTCTGTATAGTTCAAGATAGGACTCATCCGTAAAGATAGGTTTGACAAATTTCTGCAAAATATTAAAGAATATTCAAAATCAACAGGAATCACAATCGTGCCCTGGGCTGTGCAAAATGTCTGGCTCTTTCCATAAACGTCAGGAGCAAACATAAGAAACAGAACCTGACGAGAAGCGCAGAGCTTGAGTGCTGGGCCTGCGTGACTCTACCTTGAGGCAGATGTCCCTGCTCCGCTGCCACACCACCTGCAGCTGCACCGGCTGGTCGTTGCTGCGCTCCCACAGCTCCAGCCTCATCCTGTCGTAGATGTACAGCAGGTAGTGGGTATCATCACGGGCGTAGGTGAGCATTTCCTCGGGCAGGGGGCTAGAAGTGCGGAGGACACTGGGTCACTGACTGCTCCAAGACCACAGTTCAGTCTGTCTACAGTGTGGTGCTGGGCCTTCCTTGGATCTTTCTGATAGGAGAGATTCTTTCACAGCCAGTATTGTAGTTATGCCAACATTGTCTGCATTTTTTTTTTGAGCAGGTGTCTCATTCTGTTGCCCAGGCTGAAGTGCAGTGGCACATTCCCAGCCACTGGAGCAGGTAATCCTTCGCCTGAGGCTTCCAAGCAGCTGGAACCACAGGCACGCACCACTATGGCCAGCTAATTTTTAAATTTATTTATCGTAAAGCCAAAGCACTTTCGCCAAGTTGCCCAGGCTGGTCTTGAACTCCAGGACTCAGACAATCCTCTTGCCTCTGCCTCCCAAAGTGCTGGGATTACAAGGATGAGCCACTGTGCCTGGTTCATTGTCTGCATTTTAACATGAAAAACCATCATTTTAACAGCTGTAAAGCTGGGCTTGGTGGCTCAGCCTGTAATCCTGCGCTTTGGGAGGCTGAGGTGAATGGATTGCCTGAGTCCGCGGGTTCGAGACCCGCCTGGGCAACTTGGCAAGACCTCATCTCTACAATAAATTAAAAAACTAGCCAGGCATGGTAGCGCGCACTTGTAGTTCCAGCTACTTGGAAGGCTGAGCGGAAAGATCACCGGAGCGGCTACTGCACTCCAGTCTGGGCAACAGAGTGAGACTCCAACTCAAAAAAAAACAAAAACAAAAACAAAAAACAGCTGTAGAGAGACAGAGCAATACTGTGGTGGAGAAAAAGGCAACATAGTCTGAACCTCAGCTCCAGTTGTCTGTCCCAGACAAGTTCCTTAACCTCTCCAAGCTTACCCACCTAACCTGCCTCACTTGCCTTACCTGTGAAATGCTGTTGTGAGGACTACACATGACCACATCCCTGAAGTGCTGAGCCCAGTGTGTAGCACAGGTAAGGGCTCAATAACAGGGAGTGGTTATTAGATTTGATCAGCTTCCATCTTTTATTTGGACTTCTTTCAACTGAACGTAGTTTTATTTTTATATTTAGAAAATCTGGCATGTGAAATTGGAGAAAAGCTCAGCGCTGTCTTCCTCTGACAGCTGCACCCTCGGGAAGGCAGTGAGCCATCCGAACAAACATGATCAGAAGTGTGGCAAAATGGCTACCTCATATTACAGAAAATGCTTATCTTAAAGCCAAATCAACAGTGTTAAAATCCTCTCCCAAATACAGATCCTCTCCCTCTTATGCACACGTATGTACAACCCATGCCTACTAGAGAGACCGAGTTCCAAGCAAGAGGCTGGCATGGTAAGTACCGGCATGGCACCTCTGCTTCAACCACTATTTCCATGAAGCATGGCGTAACAGCATCAGCCCAACACAGACTTCACGTTATCATCCTACAATGTTCTGCTGCTGTTATGCTGCTGAAAACACCTGAAGAAAGGCTTGACGTCATCTATCATGATTCAAATAGTGGCATGGCCCAGACACGGGTCTCCTGGACAACGGATCAATGAACAAGCACACTTTCCTCTGCCACCCACACTTCCTCATCAAGAGCACACTGACCGTATTCTCCAGTCAGCCAGCTGATACTGCTTGTTTGACTCCACATTGCAGTAGAGTTTCAGCAGATGATCCAGGGAGTGCCTGCCCAGGTTAAGAAGGCGTGCTGCCTGATGGGTGTCAAACATGTTTACTACATACAACCCGAAGTCTTTCTGTAGCCATTCTATGTCTGAATCGGCACCATGGAAGATCTGAAAACAAAACCAAAGTCATGCAGTAAACTGGTTAAAGGCCACTGTGCTCTGAAATTAACCCTGCCTCTAGCTTATCAGAACAACGGTATTAGATGCCAATGTTCTATTAAAGATTAAGATAATATGTACAGCTGGCTGGGCACAGTGGCTCATGTCTATAATCCCAGCACTTTGGGAGGCCGAGGTGAGAGAACTGCCTGAATCCACGGGTTCGAGATCTGCCTGGACAACTTGGCGAGATCTCATCTCTACAATAAATCAAAAAATTAGGCAGGCATGGTAGTGCATGGAAGGATGAAGTGGAAGGATCACCTGAACCCAGCAGGTCAAGGCTGCGGTGGCCGTGAGTGTGCCACTGCACTCCAGCATGGGGGACTGATTGAGACTCCAACTGAAAGGAAGAAAGAAAGAAAGGAAGAAAGGAAGGAAGGAAGGAAGGAAGGGAAGAAGGAAGGAAAGAAGGAAGGAAGAAAGGGAAGAAGGAAGGAAAGAAGGAAGGAAGAAAGGAAAGAAGGAAGGAAGAAAGAAAAGAAAGGAAGG
>CAUYQG010113392.1:0-17274 GCA_963574415.1 Tarsius wallacei
CTTAGGAATCAAAACCTCAATTCCTCAACCAATTCATCTTTGACAAAGCCTCTGTAAATATATTCAGTAAATGGTGCTGGGAAAACTGGCTGACCACATGCAGAAGATTGAAACAGGACTTCTACCTATCACCATGCACAAAAATTAACTCTGAATGGATTGAAGACCTAAACGTAAAACCTCAAACTGTAAGAACCTTAGGAACTCTTATTATCCTTATTCTTCAGTTGGGATATCTGAGGCACAAAGAGGTTAAATTTTTTGCTTTAAAATTTCAGTGCTAGTAGTCCATATGTTTTGAGATGAAAAGGATCTGAAGACATTTCTCATAGAGGTGAGTTTACAGGAGTTGGCGGAAAAAAAAAAAAGAAAAGGAAAAGGTACAATTATGGTACAATTATAGGCTAAAGAGAAAAATGATGAATGTGTTTACTTTTTAAGTTTTTAGGCAGCTGTATGATGTTAGAGACAGACAGATCAACAAACAACTACATTGCAAAGTGAGAATTGTCGTGGCAGGTATCTGTGTACACAACAATGATTAACACACAGAGAAGCATCCAAGAGCTTTTATCGGTGAGGTGCGAGTGCAGTGAATACGGATCAAGGACTCGGATCCTAAGCTAATGCTTTCCTTAGGAAAATAACTGGCTAGAGGTTGATGCTTTCTGTGGTTTCCCTAGAAGGCTGGAATACCATAGACAAATATGTTGCATTGACCCAGAGAGTATGGTGCACTGCTCCAGATGAAGTTCATTTTCCTTTCTATTTTATTTATAAAATGGAATCCCTTCTTTTTAGAACTTGAAAATAAAAAAAACCGTTTGTCCTGCTTGTTCATACTACTATGAAATTCAGTTTATACGTAAGGATGATACATGTATAACTAAACTTTAAACCTATTTCTAACCCTCTCTCCACTAGAATCTTGAAGTATTCATACCAGGAACCTCTTATCTACTTCCAACTTATCTCTATGAGAAGGGCAGCTTCTCACAAAAAAATGAAAATGTTGGGCATTTCAGGGATGTATTTATGTAAGAGTTTTCACTGAGACATCCCAGTTTGTGGAAAACTATAAGTTATGGACTTAACTACTGATGAATTGAGTGCAACAGAATGTGTAAGTCAAGCTTGCAGAGGCATTTGCTGATGAAGATGGGCTCTCTGACTAGAAGTGACCAGCCCGAGAGATGGAGGAAAAAAAAAAAAGAAAAGAAAAGACCCCTAGAAAATGGCTGAAGGCTTTGGGTCAGTCCGGAACTCAGTAGATTTTCTGGAAAGAAATTGAATGATGCAAACACTATTTGATGGGCTGCGTTCTGCCAAATTGATAGGGAATAAATTTGAGAGAGGTGATCCCTAAAGCATAAAGTCCAGGAGGCATTTTTTCAGTAACCTGGTTGTGAGAAAGTTGAATCATTCACCACAGTGTGGTTGGCAGGAACATAATGCCATGTGCTCCTCAGTACATGAGAGGTTTAGCAAGGCTAGTATTCTTCAATAATCTTTAATATTTGTCCTTGTTACCATGAATGAGGATAGCTGTTTGTAATGACTCCAGAAAGTTTCAGAAAACAAAAATTATTATGAAGGCCACAGTAGCCACACTGCATAGGTCATAGAAAGTGTTAAGCCAGGTGATTAAAGTGTGGGTAAAGGGTTTTGTGAGTTAAAAACTCATGATTCTCAAGAATGCCAATTTTTAGGTTATGCTCAAAAGTGCTGCTCTAACCCATACTTCAGAGCCCAAATTCTCACTGATGTGTGGGGTCCAGCTGATAATGTGCACTACTACCTATTCAGAAAATAATGGAAAATCTAGGGAAAAGTATACAGCAGCTAAAAATATTTGCTTTGCAGAAATGAATTTTAAAAATGTCTGCCACACAGCCAACACACCACATGAAAAAGTGCTCAACCTCACTTATCATCAGAGAAATGCAAATCAAAACCACATTGAGATACCACCTAACCCCAGTGAGAATGGCCATCATTAACAAAACAAAACCAACAGATGCCCAAGGAGATGCGGAGAAAAGGGACCTGACCGCTTCTACCTCTGGTAGGAATGAAGGCTAGTTCAACCTCTATGGAAAACAGCATGGTGATTTCTAAAAGAACTAGAAATTGACCTTCCATATGACTCAGCAATCCTTCTACTGGGAGTATACCCAGAGTAATTCAAATCATTTTACAAAACAGATACCTGTACACACATGTTTATTGAAGCATTATTCACAATAGCAAAAACATGGAACCAACCATGCTGCTCATCAGAACTGGACTGGATTTTTTAAATGTGGTACATATACACGATGAAATATTATGCAGCCATGAAGAAATTCAAACATATGGACTTTGCAGCAACTTGGATGGATTTAGAGTCTATTGTTCTCAGTCACCTATCATAGAAATAAAGAACTGAGTACCACATGTTCTCATTCTCAAGTGGACCCTGAACATTACCTACCGTAATATTATAAGAAAGGAATTGACAGTAGCAGGATACTGCTGGGGTTGGGGAGAGGACACATAACATTAATAAGGGTCGCTGATCTCAAACTAGGCGAAGTGGGGCCAAAGGGAGGCCTAAACTTTAACTGGGTGACATCTACTTGTATACCTAATCCTGAATGGTACCCCATATCTTTCAAATAAAATATATATTAAAAATGTCTGCCACAACACAAAGAAAATCTTGGCTTAGCTAAGAATTAAGGGAATCGGGCATTTTTTAAAGGGTACAGCCACTCTTCCACGAGTGATACTTTCAGTAGAGGTAGGCTTGGTAAATGACTGTATTGCCTCCATAAAGTACAATTGTATGTTGCAGTGGTGGTTTTAATGAAACCATAATAAAACCTCCATCTCTAGGTACTGGGGTCCAGAGTAACCAAACCAAAATTTATATACTCCACATTCAGATGTCTAGTTCAAACTAGAACTAGATAGAGCTAGAAAGGATTAGTCGTTTCAACACACTAAATTTACATCCCCCATGTATCTTGGTGATATACTGCACATCTCACCCATCCTTAGGTTGCCCTATCACTACCTGTGAAATGCTTTATTTTAACAATAAATATAAAAGTCCAGAATGGCTACATATAACTGAGAATGATATTCAGCCTTCTTTGACCTCACACAAAGAGTCTAGAGTTAGCAAGAACTTGATCAAAGCATGCACTGTGTTATTTTTTTTTAATTTTTAATTTTAAATATGTAGAGTCCAATTCAGGGTTAGGTATACAAATGTTCATTATGCAGGTACCCTTGTTGATGAGGTGTGCCCCCCCCCCGGCAGTTTCCCCTGATAGTCTAAGAATTCAAAAGACAGAGTTTCACAAAGCTACAAGTCATCCAGTTCTATGAAATGTAATGTTTGCAGTTTGTTTTGAAATAAATTAAAGGATAACGTTAACAGTCCCAGTAACATAAAACATTGATAACTAGCAAATTATCGGACAGTTTTTGAGTAATAGTAAATACACTCTATATTGGAGTATAATTGCAACAGTTGAATTTTTGTCAAAATTGAAAGTACAATAGAAAAAATAGTCATATTGCAAGAATAACCAAAGGTACTTATTCCAGAATTGATAAGCCAGTCTCAGATGATTTTCTCCTAAAAAAGAGAATCTTACCCTGCATTGTTGTAACTAGAAATCTTGTTGGGTTTTTTTAACCATCAAAATGACTTTTTATATCATGATTCCTTTCAGACACAACTAAGCCTTTCATTTATCTTTTAAGAGATATGTTTACCTTATGTTCTCTTTATTGAGGAGTGGCTTAAAATTAATTTGAAAAAATGATAATCATGGAGCATATGCTAATTTCAGATATGTCCACCATAATTTAATTTTCAAACACATGCAAAAATTTAGCAAAAACTGATCATTTTTGCACTGACCATATTTCAGACTATGCTTTGTGAAGCTTCAACACATTTTTGAATTAGCACATGCATTAGTTTCCTGCACAAATAGATGAGATACTTAAATAGCAAAAAATGCTTTGTCTGCTCTGAATAACAAAGAGATGATTTCATTTTTCTCAGTGTGCTTCCAATTCAAGTCTACAGCTTTATTCCATTTTCATGGAATAACAATGTAAATGGCAGCATCAGCTCCACAACACTTCAATTCCCCGACATCCTGAATCCAGAATCTCTAATTTCCCTTAGCGAATAGCTTTCCACATGTCTTCTCAGTCCTGAGTTGGGTTTTATAAAGCTTTCAGGAATAACTCCATTAAGATACCAGCCCACTTACTTCAAAACTGGCAGTTGTCATCTTGATTATTTTGTAGGGTAGAAATATTTTTAAAAGTGATTTTAAATTATTTTATTTCTCTTGTCCTCTCTATTTTTTTCCAGGCCTTTAGTGTTGAAAAATCAAAGAGTTGTTTCTTCAAAAATTTTAATGAGATGGTATGTCATTTGCTTTCTTAATCAATACTTAGTGTTTCCAGGAGATAATCCTAACCAAGAACCAGGGTGGAATGAAGCAGGGTCTCTGTGTCTCGGAAGGGCAACTCTGCTGGTTCTAAGGTTTCCTTGTCTAATCGTATCAAAATTATTATTTATTTATTTATTTATTTATTTATTTATTTATTTATTTATTTTGAGTTGGAGTCTCACTCTGTCGCCCAGGCTGGAGTGCAGTGGCCGCTCCCGGCCACCGCAGCCTCAACCTGCTGGGTTTGGGCGATCCTTCCGCCTCAGCCTTCCAAGTAGCTGGAACGACAGGCGCGCGCTACGACGCCTGGCTAATTTTTTTTTTATTTATTGTAGAGATGAGGTCTGGCTTGCCCAGGCGGGTCTCGAACCCGCGGGCTCAGGCAATCCACTCACCTCAGCCTTCCAAGGCGCGGGATTACAGACTGAGCCACCGAGCCCAGCTCAAAATTATTTTCATGAAAATAAGAGCCTGTCAATTACACTTTATGACATGATCAGGGCTAGCCAGTATTGCCTAGATGTCCAGACAGTCCCAAATCAAAACAGATAATGACATACAAACAATAGTAGCAGCAAATGCCCGATGAGTTCCTAATGTACGCACAATACTAAACCCTTCACATGAATGAGTATGCACTCATTCAATCTTCAGAATAAGCCTGTGAGATAGATAACATTTTACAGTTGATGGAAGTGAAAGAGAATTAATTATCTTGCCCCAGGTTAAACAGCCATAATGATAGCACTAAAAGTTGAATTTAGATAGTCTTACACTTGGTCGTTTTGTGTGATATCATCATTTGCATACATGGGATGCCATCATTTAAATAATAAGACTTTAAACTGCAATGAAGAAAATCATCCCAAGAGCTTACCTGATATAGGACTTTATATCTTTAAACAGAAACAACTTTTGAGCTGCTCTATTATGGGTAGCTTGGAGCAGGATTTGTAATCGTGATTCAATAAAATAATATAATGCTATTCCTTTTTTCCTTTTTCATGGAGAGTTTTCCTTTATTTAGATATTTAAAATTTCTAACCTCCTACAAAAGAAATCTTTCTCCCTGCACAAATTAATTAAATATATACTTTCTTCAGTCTTGCATAAGGACTATAAATTGTAGCAAGGAGATTATTTGAAAGATGATCCTAAAAAGCTACCTGGAGAAGGACACCGACATGGCTTGACATTCTCTGTCTTGGCACCCATTTGCTCAGGAGAAAAAATAAAACTAAAAAAAAGTCTTTGACTCTTCTTCTAGTTTATAATTGCTGGTTGATTACTTAGCATGTTTTAATGACTTTACTTTCAAGTACATTCTAGTTCAGTCTACGTCTTTGAATTATCTCCTAAACTACCCTAACAGTCTCCTAACTGCTTCTCACTGTACAATGGTCCTTTACAAATATATGCCAGATCATGTCACTGCCTTGCTTAAAACTAGTCTCACTATGCTTACAATCAAATCCTAACTCTTTATCACAGTCAAGCTGCCAACAGAATCTGTACTATGTTCTGCCTGATTTCAACGTATTTCTCTCATGTATTCATTACCCTCTAGATACCCTCTCCCTCTCTCCTTTCCACCTCAGGGACTTTGCTCTTGCTTTTCCCTCCAAAATGCTTCTCATCATCATCATCAGGTCTCAGACTATCTGTCATGTGGTTCCTCCACTCCTTGTTTTATGCTTAACCTGTCATTCTATTGCATTATTTTACTTTCTTCCTAGGACCTATCACTACATGAAATTCCTTGTTATTGCTCCATCTTTCTCACTGGAATATACAAATCTTGGGGATTTTTGTTTACTGATTTATCTTCAGTACTGAGAACGGTGCCTGGGACATGGAGGAACTCAATAAAAAGTCTTATGATGAATAAGTATTCCAAATCGTGATCCATATAGAAAGCTGGCATTAAGCACCTGCATGGAAAGGCAAGTGCACAGAACATTATTTATAATGATAGTATCTAAGGTGAATTTTATGTGATAATTTGCAATGCAGAGATGCAGATGATGATGAAAGCTTTAAAACAAGAGTAAGTCTTTGCCGGAATAGCATCCTATGCAAGAAGAATGCCATGGAAAAGACACAAAGTCTAAAGAACATTAATAAAATGAAGGAGAAACCTAGATGATACAAAACCCGTATCTGTTATATTTGCTAAAAATTATTACAATTTCTTTAATGAGGAATAACTGCGAGTAAATATCAAAATTCTCTCTCTATACATAGGTGTGTATAAAAATATGTATGTATATATCATTTTATGGGGTTATATGATTTTCTTAAATTTTTGTATATGGTCCTGTAATATGAAATTTGTTCAATAAAGCCTTTATTATTTATAAATTATTATTCCATGTAGCATTTTACAAAAATGTTGTTAAGATCAATAATTTAATGTACATATACATATATATTTATATAGAGAGAGAGATAGAGACAGAGAGAAAGAGAGAGAGAGAAAGAGAGAGAGAGAATGAGAGAGAGAACACAACAGTAGGAAAAAGGTTCACTTAGAGAAGGCTGTTCCATCAGGATTTATTATTTGAGTTTGATGTGATAATTAGATAACAGAATACAAAGCACAAATGCATGGGAGTTTTGAACACAGATGCTTGAAAATTATAGTATTTTTTTAAGGTGACATTTTCATTTTGAAACAGCAATACATTCCAGTTATTGAAGATCAAATACATACTTGATTCTGAAAATTGTCTTTATGTAGACTAACCAGAATTTTCTTATTTTGTGGTGAGATTGGATGATAACTCACCATTAAAAACTTCTGTACTACTATAATGTGAGGAGAAAATGCCTAATTGAAATCTTGAAAATATTCCACAGGACAAATTTCTGAGGAACACAATTGAACTTTACAATTGCACCATAATCTTTTCAAATAAAAGAATAAGTGAATGATACTGATAAGATATTCTTCAGATTAATTATCCTTACTCATTAATAATACATACAAAAAAGTAAGGAAAATGCTCTTCAATTTTTTTTCTGTCTTCTAATTATGTATGAGGCTTGAAGTGGGACACAGTATAATGACATATTTTCAATGCAGAGCATCCCTGGGAAAGTTTCCGTGTGAACTGGCATCAAATTAAAATAACTACTCAAAAAAAGGAAGGACAAATCTGGCAAGATCAATAAATGTGCTTTAGTGAAATCAAGGAACAATTTATCTTTCTTAGGAGTTTAGCACCAGTTTATTTCTTTCTTAGGTTGCAGCTAATCCATTGATCTAGACTAACTGCATGATAAATTTTAATCTTGGGGTGTTTAAAGGACAGATCTCTTAATAACGAGAAACACATCTCTCACACAATCTGCACTGAATCAAATGTTTAGCAGAATCACGTGAGGCCTCCCTTAACTCACTGCTCATTGGCACTTTCTAAGAGAGAAAGAATTGCTAGACAATGGAAACAAATTCACCACTGAAGGAAGTATCTGGCATCCCAGGAAAGAAAAAAAAAAAATGGTTCTGTCTTCTGACCCTGGCTGTTGAGTCTCAAAACCCAGCCTGGTGACAATTAGTTACAATTCATTATTGGCTTTCTGTGAAGGATTCAAAAAGAAGACTGGGCTGTAGAGCATAAGGAGATTGTGTGCTTGTATTTATATTTGAATAAATAATACAAAAGGACATAGAGAACCTGTTCCAAAGACGTATTCTTCTTTATTACCAGGATCAAATTGGTGAGTACTGAGAGTATTTAGAGTGTTGAAAACGTAGTATCTACAACCCTAGCATCTGAAAAATCATAGTCATCCTCCTTCCTTTTTACTGAGCACCCCTCTTGGTATTACATAAACAAAAGTCATATAATTTTTCTTAAATGTTTCTTTTTGTTTTCATTTGTGGCAGTTTTTTGCCCCCAAAAGAAGATTCTTTTCTGGTTTGTTTTTGTTTTGCTTTTGGTCTTTTTTGCTTAAAGTTTGCTGATATTAAGATCATGACTCCTGCAAAAGAATATTTTTGAATACCACTTTATGATACTGACAGTGATGTACGATGGTAGCTTATGGGAAGTTCTATTTAGACTTAGAAGATTAACGTAAATCCTGTCGCTCTAAAAACAATCTAGTGACAGTTACATTTTTATTTAAATTATCATATAGTGGTAAAAATCACTTGAAATTTACTAGTCATTGCCTAGGAGCATTGCTTTGATGCATAACTCTCCAGGTATTTTTTTCTATGATTTTAAAAAATAACTCACAATATGACAGAAATCTTTATTTATTTATTTTCGGTTTCTTTGATATAATCTCTAGCTTTTTGTATATGCTTATAATTGAAAACCAACAAATTATGTCCAAAATAATATAACTAATTATCCATTTACTTATACAAACAATAACAAAATTTTAGCACTATCCTATTGTTATGAAACTGTTAAACCACTTTCAGTGTTAGAAGAAAAATTTGTTTCTTAACATAATAAGAAACATTACAGGATTCTCATTCAATATTTGAATTGATGTCTAATAATATTTGAAGTGATCATTAGGCTACTTTGACTTATGACTCAAATTTCATAATAAACTTTCTTCATTTACACTCTAATTTTCATTCTAATTTTTTCTTTTTTCTTTTTTTGAGTTGGAGTCTCACTCTGTCACCCAGACTGGAGTGCAGCGGCCGCTCCCAGTCACTGCAGCCTCGGCCTGCTGGGCTCCAGCGATCTTTCCACACAGCCTTCCAAGTAGCCGGAACTACAGGCACGCGCTACCACACCCGGCTAATTTTTTTATTTATGGTAGAGATGAGGTCTCGCCAAGTTGCCCAGGCAGGTCTCAAACCCGCGGGCTCAGGCAATCCACTCACCTAGGCCTCCCAAAGTGCTGGGATTACAGACTGAGCCGCTGAGCCCGACCCATTCTAATTTTTTCAATGCTGGGTTTATTTCACAGTGAAAAGGTGCGATTCTGTTTTTTACATTTACTATGTCCCAGTCACTGTGCTAGACACTTAATTATGAGAGAAATCTAAAGCTTGCTATTCTTCACCAAGCAGTTTATTATGACTATTCTTCCTCCTTTGTAAATATGAACCTGCATTATAGTTTAAATTCTGCCTGTATCAAATACTGTAATTTAGTCAGTCCCCTATTGTTGGCCAACTAGGTTGTTCACAGTGTCTATGTATGCAAGATCTATCCAGAATATTAATCTATTTGTTTTTATAGGGTAATTATAGGTTATATTTTTTAACTTTATTATCTGATTATGTAGTAAGAACTTTCATATTTTATTACTTATACTTATCACTTCATACTTATTTCACAGTACAAAGAGTTATTGCAATTCTTTTAAAAGGACAATTATACCTAGATCACGGTATAGTGTCAAAAAGTAAAAAAATGCATACAAGAAAAAAAAAGGGGAGCTCAAAAAGTGGAGGCATACTGAAAAGATAGAGGGACCAGCCTAAAAGAAATTCCAGTGACCAAATTTGGAGCAAAGTGATCAACAGTAATAATAATAACAGAAGTTAAAAAAAATCACCAGTAGAAAATCGCTGTAATAAATACTATAGGTCAGATACTCTGATGGAAAGTCAAGAGTGAGTGAAAATTTGGTGGTCAGAGTTAGTAGGCAAGCACAGGATATTCTCTAGCAAACGGTTTGTTCAGTACACAAAACAAATGTCCCCCCAAAATGTCTACTTTCTCATCTGCCAAAATGATGTGTCATTATATACATTCTACAAAGTAAGTGGACCAGCACTCTGAAATCATCAAGGATGTGAAAGACAACATGAAAATGAATTTCAATGTGGGATCTTGGGAAGGATCCTGGAACAGAAAAAAAGGTCATTAGTGAAAAAAATTGATGAAATCTGAAAAATGTATATTTGTCAATTTAATATTGTATAATAGGCAAATTTTTTAGTCTTGATAAATATTCTATGGCCATGTAAGATTTTACACATAAGGGGAAGCTGAGTGGAGGGCAAATGGAACTCTCTATATTCTTTTGCGAGTGTTTTAAAAGTCTAACGTTATGTCAAAATATATATGTATGCATGTACACATGCAAAATGTATGCATGTACACATGCAAAATAGGCTCAGAAATAGTATAACATAATTGGACTAAAATGAACATTACTTTCTTATACTCTAAAGAAAGCAGGCTTTAAATCACACTTTAGTGAAAAATATTCTAACACCTCATAACATGTCTGAACAGAAAACAATTTTTTGTAAATTATTACCAAAATTATTATTTCAAATGACTCTATGAGATAGTATAGCAGAATGATTGAATATAGAACACACACAAAAAATTTGTGTAGCCTTTCTTTTCCTATTTTAAAAACTTTAAACCCGCCTGTGTTTTTATTTTTTTTCTCCTCTTTATTTTATTTTTAAAATGTGGAATACAGTTCAGGATTAAGTACATACGTGGTCAATGTACAAGTGAAGTTTGAGCCTCATTGGCCCTCACCTCCCCTGATTTAGGATCAGGTACCCTTAATGATGTTATGTGCTCCCACCTTCTCGATCTTGGAAGATTCTAGTCTCAATGACTTTTCTATATGTGTGCATGTGTATTTATTATCTTTCTTACTCTAGACATTTTGTTTTTGTTTTTGTTTTTCTTTGAGTTGGAATCTCACTGTCACCCAGACTGAAGGGCAGTGGCACACTCACAGCCACCCCAGCGTCGACCCTCTGGGCTCCCACGATCCTTCTGCCTCAGCCTTCCAAGTTGCTGAAACTACAGGCGGGTGCTACCACGCCCGGGAATGTTTTTTTTTTTTTTTGATTTATTGTAGAGATGAGGTCTCGCCAAGTTGCCCAGGCGGGTCTTGAACCCGCGGGCTCAGGCAATCCACTCTCCTCAGCCTCCCAAAGCGCTGGATTACAGGCTGAGCCACGGAACCCGGTTTACTCTAGACATTTAATGGAAGTCATATTCACTAATTTTCAAAGGTACTCCATTAGAAAGTTTTCTTAGGATTTAACAGTATTAGAAGCAATTATTTTGTGTTTTCAGGTGGATTTTCTACATTTATTTCCTACTAAAATTAAATGGGGCCTATTTATCTGACTTCATTTCATTGTATGGATAAATATGTGCATTACTATTTGAAACCCGTATTGTCAGGCCGTGCTAAAAATTTTTACCCATTAATCTGAAGTTTGTAATGTGAGTATCAGTCTTAGTACAACCTCTCCCATTAAGGCATTAACATTGAACCATATTTTTCAAGGACAAGGATTCCACAAATGTACAGAAATACACCAGAGATTATAAAGACTTATCAGATAAGCTAAATTTAAATTGCCTGATAACTTTAAATGAGAAAGTCTGTTTGAAGGTCTGCCTTGGGAGCTGCTCCAATTCCCATCACACTTGGGCTACTTCTTTGCTAGATCCCCCTGTCTTGCTTCCGACATTTTGCTCCACACTCCAGATTGCCTTCTCCTACAACATACCAGCACAAGGTGTCTTTTCATCATCCCTTTCCTTGAGTTACACACATAAAAACTACAAGATTATTGGTTGTCGTTTGCTTTAGATTACCCATAGCTGGGCAATTGTAAGGTAGACAAAGGATGAACGTATCTCACTCTATGAAGTCATGGTATTTTCCTTATGAAAAGCAGAAACATGAAGAGTCTAGTTACCCAAGTCACATGATATGCTTTGCTCCTGTGTAATACTTTCTGACCCCACTCTAAACTGAATATATTGTAGTGTCCCTACAACATGTAGAATGTTACCATTTGCTTAAGTAATAATCAGAAGCACCACCATCATAATGGTATGTGCCTAGGAGTGAGGTACTTATAACATACGGATGAGTTTAAATGATAAGGTTTTGACAGACAAGAGAAGATGTGAGTGGGGTATTAGAAAGAACACTGAATACAAGAGACTTTGGTCCAAGTGTCCACCAATGTCATTCATTCGAGTGAATTATGGAAAAGTGGATAGTTACTCTGGACCGCAATTTAATTATGTCTTTAAAACAATGAGGATCAAATAAAATTAATTAGTTCTCAGAACACTGACATATCTTTTCATTTAAACAATCTTAGTCACTGGAAAAATCCAGTGGAAAATAACATGTTGAGTTCTCTCACATGACTCTTAAGCAAGAAAAAAAAATAAAACAACCTAATACATGAAGAACACATGTTAACTTTCAGTTTCCATCTATTCACCAGGTTGAAGTTGAAGAGCATGCCCATGAGTGCACAGGCGCGTGCACACACACACACACACACTCGCGCGCGCACACACACACACACACACACACACGGAGGGGGTGGGCAGAGGAGAACTTTAACAATTCCGACTTTTGCTTTCCTCACTTGTCAAATGAGTCTCTCTGATGAGTCAATGTGATGGACAAAGCATGTAAAGCACCTAGCACAGCACATGGCTCATGGATACCAGCATTAATAAACATTAGTTCCCTAGTCATTTTTCTAGTTGTTACTGATCTTTAGTTTTTATTTTTTTCGATTTTAAAGATATGGGATACAATTCCAGGGTTAAGTATACAAATGGTCATTGTACAGGTAAAGTATGGGTCTCACTTTGGTCCCCACTTCACCTGGTTTGAGATCAGATATGCTTATTGATGAAATGTCTGCCCACCCCCCCACACGACCACACCCCACCTCAACCCACCCACTCCCATCTCCCCACAGTTTCCCACTACTGCCAATCTCTTATAGTATTATGATAACTCTTCAGGGTCCCCTTATGAGTGAGAACATGTGGTACTCAGTTCTTTGTTTCTGTGATAAATCACTGATTATTATAGGCTCTAAAGCCATCCAAATTGCTGCGAAGTAATTTTGTCCTTTATGATTGTGTAATATTCCATCGTGTACCACTTTTTTTTTTTTTTTGAGTTGGAGTCTCACGCCCTCGCCCAGGCTGGGGTGCAGTGGTACGCTCACGACCACCCCAGCATCAACCTGCTGAATTCTGGCAATCCTTGGACCTCAGCCTTCCAAGTAGCTGGAACTGCAGGCACCTGCTACCACACCCGGCTAATTTTTTTATTTATTGTAGAGATGAGGTCTCACCAAGTTGCCTGGGCTGATCTTGAACCAGCCAGCACAGGCAATTCACTCACCTCGGCCTCCCAAAGTGCTGGGTTTACAAGCTGAGTCACTGAGCAGACCACATTTTTTTAAGTCAGTCCACTTTCCCTGGGCAGCATGGTTGGTTCCATGTTTTTGCTATTGTGAACAATGCTACAATAAACATGCCTGTACAGGCATCTTTTCCAAGAGTGATTTGAGTTCCTCCGGGTATATTCCCAGAAGGAGGATTGTGGGGTCATATGGAAGGACGAATTTTAGATCTTTTAGGAATTGCCACACACTGTTTTCCACAGAAGTTGTACTAATTTACACTTTCACCAACAGTGTAGAAGTGTTCCCTTTTCCCCAGCATCCTTGAGTTATTGATGATGGCCATCCTGATTGGAGTTAGGTGGTATCTCAGTGTGGTTTTAATTTGCATTTCTTTTCTGATTAGTGAGTCTGAGCATTTTTTCATGTATCTGTTGGCTGCTCATATGTCTCTTTTAAGAAGTGTCTATTATTAATAAGTATTAGGTGCAGTTAACATAGTAAAGAGGAGGGAGAAAGTTGACTCACAGATATTAATTCCTTAGGAATTCAAAACACCTTGCAAGTGCTTTTGACTTTTTTTCTAGTTTTTCTGATCAGTAAGAATGATTAATTTCAAGTTTAGCTCATGATACTATTGATGGAAATGTAATTTATTTATTATATAAATATAAATAAATATGAATGTGGGAGTAATTAGAATAAAAAAGTAGAGAAAACAAAAGTCTATATGTCTAAACACTGCAAAAGAATTTGCCTGTGGCTGCTCGGGGTGGGACCTGGTACAAAAGGTACCAGGTCCTATACCAGGGGGAGTGAGGGCCAGTTGGAGGCCCAAACTTTACCTGCATGCAGTCTACTTGTGTTGTTAATCCTTACTTGTACCCCACATCTCTATAATAAAATAAAATAAAATTTAATTTAAAAAAGAAGTTCAGAAAACTTATTTCAGTACTTGCCAAACATTGTAAAATAAGAAAAACAGAGCTTGTTTTGTCAAACCATTTATGTTTAAAATGTATTTTAGGAAAATATTTATTTGTATGGTCCTAATATCTACTGCTTTTTATAGATAAAAGCCACACAATTATGGGGATGTAAAATGGTGCAGACATTTTAGAAAACAGTTTGGCAGTTTCTTATAAGTATAGTCTTACTATCCAGCAATCTCACTCCTTAGATGAACTAAAAATTCATGCTCACATAGAAAAAAGAATTTGCCTATGTGTAAAAATACTCTCCACATACATAAAAAAGAGACCAGCTGGCTAGTTATGGGTGGGAAAGAGAAGACACAATAATCACCTGAAATGAAGGAGAGTAAAATCTACTTATCTGAATGTCTTGCTGTCTATCATATATCTATTATCTATCTTGATCGATCTCTATCATCTGTCATCTATCTATCTCTCTCATCTCTCTATCTCTATCTATCTATCTATCACCTATCTGTCTATCTCCTACCTATCTAAAATGTATGCATTTGTCTAATATCGCTTACTAGTTTTTGTTCCAAATGTCAATTCTATACTTAGTCCTTGTAAGTAAGCTCATAGAAGAGTTATGCATTGTTGCTCTCATGTTGATGGAATCTAAAAAAAAGGCATAAACTTATTTGTCATGCAAAATTTTAGCCAGATATGTGCTTTTTTAAACTTTATATTGTCACTAGCTCAAAAAATATTGAAGAATATGAAAGGAATAGAGACAGAGGGATGGAAAATATGTATCTCATGGAAATTATAGAACTTCAGACTTGATATTTGAATGATGGAAACAAAGCTCTACTCAATGTTAGCATGCCTTTAATTTACTATGCCTGCTAATAGCCTTTACTTTTGCACTTGAGCATTGCTTTTCAGGAGTCCTTAAAATGAATTTCAGGAATGTCCCGAAAGTGCTGTCATTGTTTGGAAAATGTGTTTGGTTAACTCATTTTACTTTTGTCAACCTGGAAACTGGAAGCAAGAAAGGTCTGTCATGTTGGCCTTGCTACTCAAAATCTAAAGAAAACCCTAAAGAGATTTTGCTTTCAGATAACCTCAAATACTTAATGTATTGCTATAACAAACTACTGAGAATGCTTTGCCGAGAAAAAAAGCAGAAGACATATGAATTTAGAGATAAAAACCAGGAAATCTTGGCCTAGAAATTTAGTAAACAAAAGAGAGAGGGTAAATGTCTATGTCATAGCACATGGAGGGCAACTTCTACATTTTATAAAGAGGTGAATATTTTGTTGAGTGACACTAAATTAAATACTGCTAACTTTGTGTAATACTTTATTATAGTCACCACACCTTCAAAATTGTCAAGCACATTTTTTTTTAATTTGGAAAAATGAATTTAAAAGTCAACAATTAAGCAGATGATCTACCACCACGACAAACCAAACCAAGCCAAACAAAATGTACAGTCATGTATTTTTGAAAAATAAAGACATTTGGGAAATATAAACTAGTTTTTGCAATGCAAGAGCTGTCTAATTATATTAATACATAGAATTGAAAATTCTATTTAATAATAAATAAATATTTTTAGTCCTCATAAGAGAGATTTCTTTTAAATTTGATTGTATTTCCTCACAGACATTAATTAAGGCATATTTGGTGTCCACTAGTAGTCCAGTGATATATTGGGGATACACACAACTCTATGCATCATTATATAAAATAAATATTTTTCTAAATACCAAAATGATATGATTGTACCTTTTTTGTCCTAAAAAAGAAAGACTAGTAGCATTTGCAGTACAGTTGTGCTTGTGATGATGTGGATGATGATGATTATTATTTTTCAGCTTGGCCATATATTAAGGGAGAGAAGTTAATGAAATGTGTTACTGTCCATCATTTTCTGAAAACATGAATCATAGTGTTCAAAGTTGTTTGTTTTGTTTGCCTGTCCATCAAGCCAACCAGAGTAGGCAGGATTCTTCCCCACAGTTTGCAATCTGATTTGATTTGGATTATTTTTTCCTAGCTTATTAGCTTATCTCATTTAAAGTACATCATAAAATGAGCTTTCAGTTCCTCACTCCCTTTGAATAACACAATTTGAGAACATAAGTATTACAGATAGACATAAGTAGAGACCCTAGAATGAAATTCTTCAGATATAGTGCATCAAACTGACCCAGCAACAGGTGCTCAGATTGTGTTAGGGGCTATTGAATGACCAGGTAAAATGTAATATTTTGATATAATATGTGTGTTCTGCTCTCTGGGAAGAACATCAGTGTTCTTCAAATCTTTTTTTTTTTTTTTTTTTTTTTTTAGTTGGAGTCCCGCTCGATTGCCCAGACTGGAGTGCAGTGGCCGCTCCTGGCCCCCGCAGCCTCGACCTGCTGGGCTCCGGCGATCCTTCCGCCTCAGCCTTCCGAGTAGCCGGAATTACAGGCGCGCGCTACCACGCCCGGCTAATTTTTTTGATTTATTGTAGAGATGAGGTCTTGCCAAGTTGCCCAGGCGGGTCTTGAACCCACGGGCTCAGGCAATCTACTCACCTCAGCCTCCCAAGGCGTGGGATTACAGGCTAAGCCACCGAGCCCGGCAGTATTTTGTTATTTCAGAGACATTTTCTACCAATTAATCTTGATACTTGCAGATATTATATAATTTATTATTAAATTAATGTGTAATATTTATAAAATTAAAAATTGAACTCTTCAATTTCCTT
>CAUYQG010113396.1:0-26297 GCA_963574415.1 Tarsius wallacei
GCGGGCGCCTGTGTTTACAGCTACTTGGAAGGCTGAGGCGGAAGGATCGCCAGAGCCCAGCAGGTCGAGGTTGCGGTGGCCGGGAGCGGCCACTGCACTCCAGTCTGGGCGACAGAGTGAGACTCCAACTCAAAAAAAAAAGTAAAAACATATAGCATTTGGTTTTCCATTTCTGTGTTACTTCACTTAGGATGATGTAAGTGTATTCACATTACATTACATTACATTCTCCTGTTCCATCCAAGTTGTCACAAAGGAGATTATGTCATTACTTTTCACAGCTGAATAGTGTTCCATGGTATATATACACCACATTTTCATTATCCACAGATCAGTTGATGGGCATTTGCCTTTGCAACTGTGAATTGTGCTCCAATGACATACAAATTCATGTGTCTTTTTTGGTATAAAGACATCTGTTTCTTTGGGTAGATATCAAATAGTGGAATTGCTGGATCTCCAAACCATTTTCCATAAAGGTTGTATTAATTTACATTCCCACCAACAGTGTATAAGCGTTCCCTTTTGTTTGTGTCAGCACCAGCATCTATTGTTATTTTATTTTTTAATAATGGCCAACCTGACTGGTGTAAGGTAGTATCTCATTGGGGTTTTAATTTGCATTTTCCTGATAATGAATGATGTTGAACATTTTTTTCATGTGTCTTTTTTTTTTTTTGAGAGATGTCATGTCATTTGCCCACTTTTTAATGGAGTTATATTTGCATTTTTCTTACTGGTTTATTTGAGTTTCTGTAGATTTTGGTTATTAGCTCTTTGTCAGATGTATAGTTTCTGAATATTTTATCACCTTCTGTAGGTTGCCTATTTACTCTGCTAATTATTTATTTTGCTGTGCAGAGGTTTTTTAGTTTAATTAAGTCCCACTTATTTATTTTTATTTTTGTTGCATTTGGTTTGGGATCTTAACTATAAATTATTTGCCTAGGTCAATGTCCAGAAGAGCCTTTGCTAGATTTTCTTTCAAAATTTTATTTTCTTTTAGAATTTTCAGGTCTGACATTAGAGTCTTTAATCCATCTTGAGTTAATTTATCCTGAGACTTTGGAGGCGTCTTTAGGATTTTCTAGGTATATGATCATACCCTTGTCATACAAAGATACTTTGATACAAAGATACTTTGATTGTTTCTTTCCCAGTTTGAATACACTTTATTTATTTCTCTTGCCTGTTTGCTCTGGCTAGGATTTCTAGTAATATGTTGAAATGGCGTGGTGAAAGTAGGCATCCTTCCTTTTTTCCAGGTCTGAGGCGGGATGTGTTCAACTTTTCCCCATTCAGCATAACATCGGCTGTGGGTTTATCAAATATGGCTTTTATTATTTTGAAGAATGTTCCCTCTGTGCCTATTTTGCTGAGGGTTTTTTATTGTTTTATGTTAAATGCTTGGTGCACAGAATTTACATGAATGAACAATATATACAAAAAAAGATGTAAAAATGTTACTCCCAAATTTATAAACTCCATACCTTCTTGCAACAGAGATCTTATGATTTTGTGGACTCCAGATTATGAACTGTTGCAGGATCCTGAGTTGATTAAATTCTAATAAGTATGGCAATCAAGCTTCATCATGCCTGGTCATTGAATGGAAAGGTCGGTCTTCCTAAGGTTATAAAATTTCCCATAAGTACATTCACTGTGTACTCCCATGAATACATTGATGCAAACTAAATTGTATTTTATTTCAAATATATAATTTGGTTGTGTCTATTAAGCATACTTGCATTTTTATGTAAAAATGGGTTTCAATTTTTATTTCAGAAAATGCTAAGTCATAAAATACTACATTTGAATGTAGAAACATATCAATGTTTCTTGAAACTCAGTGAAATAATACCCAAACGCTCCACTGGTATAGCCTATTCCTGATCTTCAGTGGATCAGGAAACTATTCAGTGAAATGTGGTACCTATTTAATTCACAAGACTAGATTACTATCAGTGGAATTTCTCAAAGAACATTATTCATATCTATGTTACTTGATACATCTTGAAATCCCTTTCTAAATAAAGTATGTTTTAACCATGTTGTATTAATTGTTGGTAAACTCCTGTTTTTCTGCCACCTCTGCTATTCTCATATAATACTGAGTTTACACTATTTAGAAATGCTCATTGATACAAAATTATTGGTTTATGCAATTTCCTCAAAAAACTTCATCATGTACCTAACAGCTGAGATAGTTTGAGGTTCAAGTTCCAATTACAACTTAGTGCAAATCTCTTCTGAAGATGAAAGTATAGTAAAATAATTATTGCCTGGGAGTTTCAAAAACCTTTTATAGCTCCTACTATTGCCTTCTTGCCAAAATGAACTATCTACTCATTTATTCTAAATTAGAGTTGTGTAGTTAAAAAAGATCAAGAAGATTAAAAGCATGGTGTAAAGCCAGTATAGTATAACATTTAGCATTTCCTTTTGTAAATATGGCTCTCTTGTGCTTAGTTAAGTATTATTTAAGATACTACTGAATCTTTATAAAATATTCGCATCATTAAAATTTAATTTTGACACTAAAATATGTACAAAATTCTGTCGAGTATGATTAATGATTAAACAATGAGGAAATATATTATTACAGTGTGTTCAATCTTTAATGTCCATTAAATCCACTTGGTAAGTATAAGGGGAAACAATACTAACTACAATTCTTGTTCTCAAGTAGTCCTTTACACATTATAAAGAAATGAGGGTCTTACAATATTAATCAATAAGTGATTAAAGGAAACCATTCATGGTTGCTGTCATTTGAATGGACCTTTCACAAAAATTTTATTATTCTCCTAGTAGGGATAATGCAGAACAGACATTCCACTTCCCGCTTTGTAACCAAATGCCTGAGTGTGGAGGACTGTGATTTTATTACTATTTTGGACCTTAGATCATCTTCAGCATCAGAGAGTTCTGAAAATCCCATTAAGAAATCACTTCAAGGAAACATAAATGTTCTTTGAAATAATCTTCAATGCTTCTCTAATTTTTTATATTAATGTCTCCTGCCTCTACTCAAAATGGGGAATAAATCCTCTTGTATTTATGCACAGAGGAATGTGCATATACAGTTTATTTGCACTCTATTTTAATTTCCTTTTTAAATAAATACAACACATGTAATGCAAATGTTAGCCAAATTTTGTATGGGCAGTACTTAACATGTATAATACTGGCATTTATAACTGAATTTATCAGGACAAAGTCTTCCTGAATAAAAATTATTGTCTTAGAAAAGGAAAATTTTCTGATGTAATATTTTAAACTTTTTCTTATGATTTTTTCATCTAATGAAAAATGAACACTTTATGAAATTTAACCTAATATTTTTTCACTTTTAATTGATTTTCATGTTTTTAAGGGAATTTGTCTTTGTATTCATCCCCCAGGGACACTTTCCACCTAATTCTGAGTAGGTCATCATCACTGAACTTTGGCTAGAAACCCTAAAATAGGAAAGACGTTACATTAAATCTTTCATTTTCTATGGTAGGGTGCTGTGGACCAACAAGAGACTCAGGCTAACCATAATGATTAGAAAAGAAAAATAGTCAAGAAATAGTGAAGGCCTTTGATATCTTCCGATAAATTTGTTTTGAGGATCATCTTTTCTCTTAAATGCTGATTTCTTTTCTAATTGTGAAGATCTATGATTTACTCCCATAATCTTCCCAACTAAGCCAAAAATTCTTGTGTGTCAAAAAGTGTAGGCATTAGGTTATTTATTGAATTTCTTTCTGATATTCTCATGCAATAAAAAGTATGATTACTCAAGTAACAAGAACAAATACATCATTTGAGATGCCTGCCAGCTCCTAATAATTCCCTTTTCTTTGAGAGCATACCAACCACCTGACATGACCACTATACTTGTACTCCAGAAATAGAAACTAGAACACTGTTATGGCTGTCCAACATGGTGCAGTGTCCTGGCCATAGATGATTCAGGGTAAATAACTGCCCTAAGCTGGACCAGTTGGATATTCTTTCCTAGGAATTTGAAAATGAGAAATATTCTAATTCAGTCTGAGTTGTTTGGACTTAGGTGATGTAATGATATAAGAAAATGAGGAAGAGCAACATTTCACTTGGAAAAATAGAGAAAGCCAGTCTATAGAGAGAATGAATAGATGTGCAGAGAAAGAAGGAAAGAGAGAACAAGAAAGAAAGCAAGAGGAAGACTGAGAATGAGAGACCAAGAGATCATAACTAGTCTTCTTAAATATTTCCAGCTCTCAATTTACCTAAGAAAGCAGATGATTTTGAAATTTCTTGGATTTTTGTATTAATGTGACATCAACAAGTTTCACAACTTTGTAGCTGTCTATATTTATTCTTAAGGCAAATATATATTTTGGCATTCTTTTACTTTGCAGTACCTAACAGAGAAATCAGGAGTCTAAATCCTGTAACTCTTCTTCCAGGTTTAGGAAACATACTCCAAGCTTATTTTTACTGGTGTTCATTACATATGCTACATGGCTTGGTTACCTAGGTAACAATGTGTGTAGACAGTTGTAAATTTTCTCTTTCCTTGAGCTCACACTTGGGCCGGGGGAGTTCTAAAAAACATAAGAATTTCAGGATCAGAAATTTTCCTCTCATCCTCCACTACCTCTTGCCACCTGCCTCCTCACGCAATCTGTATCTGCCGATGTTTCAACAGGATTTGTTGTCTTCCAATTTTCCCACAGACCCTTAGGGGCTTATTTCTAGCTTTATGACACTCCCAGCTTATGCTACCTAATGAGTCATAGGAATGATTTTAAATGTATATATAACGTAAAATATAATAATTAACCATTCAAGAAACATTCATTGAACACCAAACACTTTGCTAAACCCTTTGTGTGCATTAATACATTTGGTCTATATGGCTTCGCTAGACATTACAATTATCATTATGTCTTTTAAGTAGGGGAGAAAGCTGAAGTTCCATGAAAGAAAATGGCTCAATCAAAGCCAAAAGCTAATAATTAGTGAGATAGATACGTGAATCCGTTTCTGTAAATGCCAGACACATGCCCTACACCAGGTAACCCAAAGTCGTGTGTTTAGTATATATCTTTGTATCAAGACATATGCAGAAGCAAGACAAGAATTGAGCTCCCTTTATTTGGACCCTAGGGATTGCATGGTAGAGATAGATATTGATAGAGAGAAAATTGACTCATAGCATTTTTCATCATATATTTATATCTTTAAGTTTAGGGAGAGCATTGCACATATACTGTCTCACCCTTTACATAATGTCTTCCTGGCGGCAAACTCTTAATAACAAGTAGATTTAACCGGACTCGGTGGCTTAGTCTGTAATTCCAAACCTTGGGAGGCTGAGGTGAGTGGATTGCCTGAGCCCCAAGGTAAGATTAGTTCAAGGCCCTTTTATAGCTGTCAAAGACCTAGAAAACAATAAACATTATACCTTCTTCAGTTTTCATCTTGGAAGGTGAAACCTTGCTTCTCTTTCTTGAAATTTCCCCCAAATAGCAGGGTTTCAGAGATCAGGCAGCTGCAAGTGAGAAATATCCACCAAACATCTAAGCGTGTTTATTGTATTGCCAAATAGAAATTGCACTGGACAATATAAACTATCAAGGAGGACTTTATTCAAGACCACTGTAATAAGGGAAAGAGATTAAACTCAATGCCATTGAAACAAACAGCAAGAAAGGTTTTTTGTTTTTGTTTTTTGTTTTGCTTTGCTTTTTGCTTTTTGTTTTTAAGTTGGAGTCTCACTCAGTCACCCAGGCTGGAGTGCAGTGGTTCGTTCACGGCCACCCCAGTGTCAACCTGTTGGACTCCAGTGGTCTTTCTGCTTCAAGTCTTCCAAGTAGCCAGAACTACACGCCACCACGCTCAGATAATTTTTTATTTATTGTGGAGATGAGGTCTTGCCAAGTTGCCTGGCCTTGTCTCAAAACCGTGGACTCAGGCAACCCACTCACCTTGGCCTCCCAAAGTGCTGAGTTTACAGGTTGAGCCACCTTGCCTGGGCCTAAAACAGTTTTTAAGTGCTGGATTAAGCTAATGGAAAAGTACTGGAGGAAATTAGCGGGAGTTTGGACAATAGAGTAGGCCTTCTGTGGCCTAATCTGTTTGCTAATTGATACTTATCAAAGTTAGGCTCCTACCTTCTCACAAAGGCAGGGAGGTAGAGGTTCTGTCTTTTCTTTTAACAATTACATTTCAGCTGGGCTCCATGGCTCAGCCTGTAATCCCGCGCTTTGCGAGGCAGAGGTGAGTGGATTGCCTGAGCCCGCGCGTTCGAGACCCACCTGGGCAACTTGGCGCGACCTCGTCTCTACAATAGATCAAAAAAATTAACCGGGCGTGGTAGCGCGCGCCTGTAGTTCCAGCTACTTGAAGGCTGAGGCGGAAGGATTGCCGGAGCCCAGCAGGTCGAGGCTGCGGTGGCCGGGAGCGTGCCACTTCACTCCAGTCTGGGCGACAGAGTGAGACTCCAACTAAAAAAAAAAATACAATTACATTTCAAGGGAATGTCTCTTGGGCCCTCAAGAAAGACAATCAGTAAAACTGGCAAGAGACTGAAAGAAGATTTATATCCCAAAGAGACAGAGAAAGAATTTTGGATTGAAAGTTTTCTAAAGTAAATGTTCTTAAAAAAAAGAGATGAGACCTTTAGTCAGGAAGAAACTGCCTAAATTGTGGTCACACAGAGACTGTCTTGGTCAGGTTCATATATCATGTCTCAGTTCATATTCTGGTTCTTGAAGTAGAGAAGTCTTTACGAGATCTGTTTATGCTATTACCACTTTCTATTCCAAACAGTTTATTCTCATATGTCTTATGTATGGCAGTGGTAAAAGGTAGTTAAGTAATTGAATGTACACAATAAAAAGTCATAGAAGAAAATGACTTTATTTTCCTCCTTTCCCTCATCAAAACTTATTGGACAATATGCAACAATTTCTCAAATAACCTGAGGACCAAAAAAGAAAAGTTTCTAAGAATATAAGTAATTAGATGAAATGCGTTTCAAATTAAAGGATGAAGAGCTCCTAGACTAGGTTTATTTTTGGTTGTCTGAGATATTGATTTAAAAGATCTTGAATTCTTGTCAGCAAGCCTATTTAGAGAAATGGTGGGAAAAAAATTTAATTGCCACTTTATTGGCTGTTGACTCCCTTTGCAGTTTTACTAAAAATATTATTCCCATATTTAAGTTTAGATTTTATTTCACAACTGGTATATTGATAGAATGCCCCCAAAAAAGTATATTTCCTCCAACACCATAAAAGAAGGGAATGTAAACTTATAAGAAATAGGACTGTTGAATTGGGTGGCAGTGAAAGAAGTGAGGGATAAGCTTGGCCTTCAACAAAACTATCATTTATTTTGCAGAAACTACTCTGGGCTGAACTTATTTTAAATCAACACACTATACCACTATGAGAACTCAAAAATAACACAAATATGAAAACCTCCAACATACATATTTGAAAAACTGGAATCCCTGTTTCTAGAAACCCTTGCTGCTACACACACATTTTGTTCATTCAACACCCCATTACCTTTCAGGACAACATAACAACAAAACCAGAAGGCTACTGAGATGAAGAATGCCAGGGTAGAAGTAATTGAATTGTATCCATATATTTCAGATCCAAAAGGAAAGAACACTTTTAGAGTGATTTCTGTGACGGCTGAATTTACTCCAGGAAGTTACAGATAGGGTGAATAACCTTGATTAAAAATGTGTATGTGGGTGTGTAAAACCTTGGGCAAAAAAATACAGAACATTTTCTTTATATTTCTCTCTCCCTCTTTTACTTTTGAACTAAGTTAGATTCCTAAAACAACATCCATTGACATTTGTGAATACAAAATATTTATGAATACAAAAACCTCTATCAAAAAAATGACCCTTTTGGCCATGCGTGATGGCTCACACCTATAATCTCATCATTTTGGGATGCTCAGACAAGAGGATGGCTTCAGGCCAAGAGTTCAAGAACAGCTTGAGCAACATAGCAGGGCCCTGCCTCTATAAATAATTTTAAAAATTAGCCAGGCATCATAGTGAACACATGTATTCCTAGCTAGTTGAGAAGCTGAGGTATGAAGATTGCTTTAATCTAGGAATTCGAGGCTACAGTGAACTATGAAGTGACAATTAAATTCATGAACTCATTCTAGAAGAAGAGCTCATTGCTAACTATCACTATGTATCACGAAGTATCATGAAGTACTCCCCTTGGGAAGCTGTACATCAATATCAGTGCCTAGTCTACCCATCAAAGCAACTTTGGAACGCTTTTCCTGGAATGGCCATCAGAGTCATTGTCATATTACCCTTGATGTTCTGAACGTCATCAAAATGTCTTCCTTTCAATATTTTCTTTATCTTTGGATAAAGAAAAATGTCACTGCGGGCCAGGTCAGGTGAAAATGGAAGGTATTCCAATACAGTTATTTGTTTACTGGCTGAAAATTCCCTCACAGACAATGCTGTGTTAGCTGTTACATTGTCATCATGCAAGAGCCATGAGTTGTTGGTAAAAAGTTCAGGTTGTTTCCATCTAACTTTTTCACTCAACCTTTTTCGGCACTTCCAAATAGTAAACTTGGTTAACTGTTTGTCCAGTTTGTCCAAATTCATAGTGAACACTCCCTCTGATATCAAAAAGGTTAGCATCATCATTTGGACTCTTAATTTTGACTGATGGAACTTTTCTGTTGTGGAAAATTGGCTGACTTCCATCATTCACTTTGATGCTTTGTTTCAGCATCATCTTGGTACACTCATGCCTCATCACCAGTGATTAAACGGCCCAAACATCATCTTGTCTCTCCAAAAGATCTTGGCAAACTTTGACTCTTCTTTGCTTTTGTTCATCAGTAAGTTCCTTTGGGACCAGTGTTGCACACATCTTTCTCACGTCAAGATTTTCAGTTAAGATTTTCCTGTTTCTCTATCGATGTTTGTTTGGTCTGCCATGCTTCTCATGGTCAGTCAATGATTTTGATGCACAATTTGATAAATTTTTGCAATATTTTCATCAGTTCTGCTTGTTACTGGTCATCCTGACCTCAATTTATCAGTGATGCTTTCTATCCCCTCAGAAAAACCTTTAATCCACTTGTATACTGCCTTTTTCTTCATGGCATTATCCCCATAAACTTGGTCTAACATGTTCTTGATTTCATCTCCACTCTTGTCAAGTTTAACAAGAAATTTAATGTTTGTTCATTCCTCTAATTCAGGCTCTGACAATCTCATAACGGCACACAAAAACAGGCAACAATAACGAATGCCGCTCAGCAAGACACTGCCACACGTCAACATGAACACAGCTGTGAGACACTGATATACCAAGGTTATGAAATGTTATCAAGTTGTTTGTGCAGTGCTGCCAATGTAAGCACATGGCAGCAAGTTCATGAACTTAATTGTCACTCCTCATATTATCATGCCACTGCACTCTAGCATGGGTGACAGAGCAAGTCTGTTTTAAATGATAACATACATCTTTATTCTCCAAAGGTACAAAGGTATGCCTCAGGTGCCCTGGAGAAACCTTTCTCATGATTATAGAATGTTGTGGAAGAAAATAACTTTGAAATAATGTTAGAATTTTTTTAATGAATTTTGGTTGGCGTTGGAGGGCAATATTTGAGACACGGAGTTTATTTTTCTTTGGAATTTATTCAAAAACTGCTGAAAACATAATTGGAATATAATAATTGATCATCATTATTCTGTTTATTAGTAATATTTGTAGGAGCAGAATAAGTGTGATACCTCTTCTCCCCATCTTAAAGATCACAGCCAGTACTTTTATAGCAAAAGACTGGCTAACAAGAGAAAAGCATAACATATTTGTTTAATCAAAGTGTTACATGACATGGGAATCTTTAGAATAAGAATCTCAAAGACTCAGAGAAAACTGTTTATTTAAATGTTTGTGTCTGACGAATTATAGACAACTATGAAGAAACGTAAGTGTACTAAAGCATATAATCCAAGGGTAACAGACTGTGGTAAAATCCAGCAAGGCTTATCTGTTCAGATTCTTCTTGGCTTCTCTGTGTAGCATTCTTTCCTCTAAGATATGAGGCAAGACCTCTCTGGTACGAAGGTCTTATGACCTACTATCAGACAGAGATAGATAAGAGAATTGATGGCCAGCTCCAACACACAAAGGCAGGTGAAGGTTAAAGTAATATTTCTAGGTCTTATAGCTGACTTTGGGGAAAAAAAGGAATCTTAGTTTCTGTGATCCATTTTGGGGAAAAGGAATTCTGGTTTCTCTGACTCATTTCTAGAGACAATGAGGAGCCAAAGACAGAAGGGCAGGAGAAGGTCAGAGAGACTTTAGCTCTGAGCTGCTTCTGAGGTTGTTCAATGTCTTTTAGTTCAAAGTGCTCAGCATGCCAACACATATACTTTGGAGAATAATTTTCTAAGCCCCAACAGGTGCTTTAACATTTACAGTCCTTTTTTTTACATGCTTTATATATATGTGAACTTTGCTGAAACACTGCAAGTCTACAAACTTGGTTTTTATCTCCATTATACAAGATAAGAACACTAATGCCATTGACAAATAAATGGAAGAGGTCAGCTTAGAATTCAAGTTTTCTGATACTTATTTCATGGAATTAAGGCATGTAAATACTATAGCACAATATGTGTGCATGGTAAATGTTCAGTAAAATGCTGGTCATCAGTATTAGTAGTATTATAAATATTTTACAATATCTTTTTTTGAAATCAAATCACTCACCAGAAGTAATACCATTTACAAGACTTTTGCCATGGGAAAGCATTTTTCTATATTTCTTTTTCATAAAATCTCTTTTATTCCACTACTTTAAAAAAGATCTCAGATTTCTCTCAAGACAACAGGACAGTGTATTAGTATGTGAATTGTTTGTCATTAGTCTCTGAATGTACTAGGCTAATGTCCATGGTTAGCGTAATAAGAAAGTCCCTGATTATTTTCTTCCCATCCAAACCTATGCTTCCATTTTCCCACTAGGATTCCTCTTTTACTGAGAGTACACAGAACATCTGAGAACCAGGGTTTCCATTGTTATTTAAGATGACAATCTGCCTCAATTGTCTACCTTCATTCACAATCAATCCCAGGGGAAATCTCAATCACAATTTAGATGACAGGGATGCTAAGCCAAAGAGGAATCATTTGGTACACTGGAACTCAGAGAGGAGGAAAAAAAACAGATGTATTTGACTGCCAAGGAAGTAATGTCCAGTCTGCAAAACTGAATGGTACCCTGTTATCAACAGCTAATTTTGATAGACTCTGAATGAAAAAGATTACAAATTAAACCCCCACCAAGCTAATAAGCAGTTAAAACCTCAACTGGATGAGACCTGATTCTTTAAGAACTGCATTTATTCATAAACCTTCTGACCCCAGTTGAGATGATTTTGGTGGTCTCTATTCTTGAAATGGTTATTTAAAGGAATATAGAATTAACACTCAGTAAATACACTGTGCTAGGCAAGTTCTTCTGAACAGGAATAAACCGTTTCTAGTATTGTTTATTTTAATTTTATTTTTAAGTTTTTAAAATTATTTTTAAGTTTTAGTATTTTTTGTTTGGTTTTCTTCCTAAGGACTATCACTGCAGTGTTACAAAAGAAATCAGAGGTAGTTTTAAAGACAATATATCATAGTGCCTATATGCAAGAATTACTCAAACACAAATAAGTTCAGAAATATTTGTTCTGTTACAAAGGTGGTTAATGGACTATTATTTTTATTGCGAGAGTTCATTGTGAGTTCTAAAAGATTTCTGTGACTTCGAAAAAAGATTAGCCATAGAGCTAGAAGTAGAAGTAGTAACTCAAGTATTCTGGAGTAAACTTTAGTTGAAATTAACTGGTAAGGATAAATGTAAAGACCAAGAAGTTCCTTTGTGTGAACAGAGTGCACTTGTAGCATACTTTATTAGCCATGGTAAAAATTCTCTGTGGCATTATATATATCAGCAATTTGAGGGAACATGAATAGACACACAATTTTCTGGGAACATGTGTCAATACAAGTGGGTTTTTTTGTACTTTTCTTCAATTTTTATGATTTGCATTGGTTGTTCAATTTATTTCTTGTGTCTGCATGATAAACGCCATGTTCAAAATTGATCATAAATCATACATATAAAGTAGCCATCCTTAGATAAACTCAATATCAATTTATTTTTAAAAATTTACATACAAATTGTTCCACAAATATGACTGCTGCTAGACAAGTCATGGATGGAATGTTAATGCTGGTTTAGGTCTCCCAGTAAAGTGATTTATCATGCTGGAGTCTGTTAATGAAACTTATATGTTCTCATGATTACTTTAACACTCCTTCTTTGAAAGGAAAGCATGCATTAAACAATTAATTTATGCTTTCACCACTTAAAACATATTTAGAAAAGTAGACAGCCAATGTATTTAAAAATACCAATGAATAATTAAATTTTAGCTTGATATTCTATTGTGACATTTCTATTTTCCTTTTTTTGTTCTTTTGTTCATATATATCAAATAACATATTCTTGTCCAATGAATGCTTTTCAAATTTAGTATGTAAATAACCTTTTCAGTATATTCCAGCATAAAATGTTTGGTTGCTACAGTATAGTAGTATAGAGCCTGTAATTTATTGAATGATTTTATTTTTGAGTACTATAATAATTAAGCCCAAAGACTCAGGTCCCTGACTCCCTGAATCCCTGCACTGTCATTAGTATTTTTATGATCTCAGGCATGTTACTTAACTTCTTTATGCCCCAGCTTCTACATCTGTAAAGTGGAGACAGTATTAGTACCTACCTCATATAAATGTTTGAAGATTAAATAAGTTAATATTTACGAAGCACTTACAACAGTCCCTGGCCCACAATAAGTGTTACATAGGTATTTGTTAAGTAAAACCAAAGCAATGCATCTTAAGATGAGGCACTTCTCTTATAATATAACAGGCTGACTGAAATTGTTAGCAAACTATTTTAATTGACAAAATGCCCAAGATGTTATTTATTAGTTCTTAGTAGTAGGTAGAGGCTTCAACCTTATGACTTAAGTGTAAAAGATAATCTCAGAATCTTCTATATTCCTTTTTCCACTAAGTCAAAGTCAGAATCTCAGTTGTGGGAAGAATTTACAACTAATCTACTAGAAACAATTTACATATTCCATATTTAAATTCACACTAAAAGCTACTGAATGGTCACCCAGCCTATGTGTGAAAACTTAAAGATTGAGAGTCACTCTGTCTGCAGGCAGCCATTCCACTTTTCTCTAGCTTAGACAAGACAAAATATTTTCCCCTTATTTAGTCAAAATGCTTTTTTTTAACTTCAACAGATATTAACAAATTAAATCCCTTTGAACTTGACACCCTTTCACATACGTAAGCACTGTTTCTCAGTGCTCCCCACTCCAAATCTGTTTTTTTTGTTTTTTTGTTTTCTGGACTAAATATTCTCAGTTCTTCTATTGTTTTACAGTTAGCAAGATATTCATATTCAGTATATTTTATTGTGAGACAAATAGTGGGAATGAAATATTAATGTCCCTAAATAGAGAGTCTACATAAAATAATAAACATTAAAAAATAAGTGATGGAGAAATGCTGGTCAAAGTGATACTGTGAATTTCTACTAAGTCATCCTCTTACCCATTCCAAATACATAGTTGTGACAAATAATACATGAAAATAGAAAAAAAAAAAGAAAGAAAAGTTTTGAGTCAGAGACAAGAAAAATGTGGTCTTGTACTAAGACTGTACAAAAATACAAAGTAGAGACTAAGTATGATGCTGTGGGTGTGTTGGGCTTTGTGTCTGGAATCAGACACTGTTGACCAGAAGTTAAGCTCCTTGGGATAATGCTCATTTCCAATCATGGAACCAGAAGTAGATTCATTTCTTGACACCAAGTATGGTAAGATAGAAATAATAGAAAAAACTCAAAACTAAATTTTTCAAAATATCAAAACACACAAACTAAAAAAAAATCTGTTGACTGACCTATTTGCTATATCTTTATAGGAAGCTGTGGTGAGAAGTTGGAGGAAAAAAGCCTTACTTGGTAACCAGAAAGTGAACCACATGACTCACTGACTCAATGACTTTATCTGAAATATCCTAGACTATTGTTGCTGAGCAAAACCCAGAAATGTAATTAACAATCTAATATAAGGAAAGTCCATAACACCAATTACACAGAAATAGAGACTGGAATTCATCCACTAATCAAAAAAAAATTGGAGTGTACAAAATGTTAAATGCATGAACAATTCTTTTATTTTTTAAAAAGAGGAAAACATAAAATAAAAATAAGCAGGGATTAAACAAAAAAAGATGAAAAAATAGAAAATATAAAAAATAGTAAAGAGATATCTCATAAATAATATATATAAATGTCTCCCCTTGCATGTACACATGCATTGTACATGCATATATTAGTATATTGTATATGTTTGTGTATATACATATATAATATATACTCATTGGTAAGATGAGTATTTCCCCCATTTTGCAGACAAGGCAAGGAGTGCACAAAGTTTACATACATCTTCTATCACCAAAGAATTAATAAGTGGTACAAATTTGAAGCCAGTCAACATGATTACAAAGCTTGTCTCACAAGAAGAAAAGGGGAGAAAAGCAATATTTGAAGAGATAATAGCTATTAATTTTTCACAACTGAAGGAAGATAATGCACCTCAGATCAAGGTATAAACAGTATAAACTCAAATCCGTAACTAGAAACCTTGTAGTAAAGTTGCAGAATAGAAAAGGTTGAAGGAAAGCTAGCAAACACAAAAGAGATTACCTACAAATGAGCAACAATTAGATTGACACAGACTTCTGGAAAACAATGGAAGCCAAAGAGAATGAAATAGGATCATCACAGTGCTGAAAGAAATCAACTGACAATCTGAAGCTTTTACTGAGATGAACTTTCATTCAAGAGTGAGAGCAAACTAAAGATACTTTCAAAGTCATGTACTTGAACAGGTTGCCAACATTTTGTATACATGTGAGCAAAATCAGAGTGAACTCAAAAGAAAGACTAAAACACATGATACAAATGGCGGTATTTTAAAAGATAAAACTAAACTCTAGCTAACATAATAATATGGGCTTTTTGAAAGCTAATTAAAATTTGCTTAAATCTCATATTTAGGAAGAGATAAATTTTGAATAATTTCATTTTGAGTAGCTCAAGAGTGTATAGAGGAGTTAATCACACTTACTAGGTCATGGCTGCCCATAGTCATCTATCTAGACCTTATCCCTCTCTATTTTATATCACTATCATTTTTCCCGTTATCTCCAGTTCAACTTCTGTTCTTCCCCATCATAGTTACTCAAATGAGTTTTGTATATATGTTTGGATATGGGTGATGAAATGAAATAGTTAATTGCTTAGATTAATAAATTTTAAAAGTACAGAAGAAATGTAAGTTTTGCTTTCAACCAGCATAGGTGTGAAAAGCAGGGCAGAGAAAGGAGTAGAAAAATAGAATATTTCAGCCAGGCTCGGTGGCTCAGTCTATAATCCCGTGCCTTGGGAGACTGAGGTGAGTGGATTGCCTGAGACTGCGGGTTCGAGACCCGCCTGGGCAACTTGGTGAGACCTCATCTCTACAATAAATAAAAAATCAGCCGGGCATGGTAGCACGTGCCTGTAGTTACAGCTGCTTGGAAGGCTGAGGGGGAAGGATCGCCGGAGCCCAACAGGTCGAGGCTGTGGTGGCCGGGAGTGGCCACTGCACTCCAGTCTGGGCAACAGAGTGAGACTCCAACTAAAAAAAAAAAAGAATATTTCAACACATTAGTCCAGAATAGAAATGGTGAAATAAACACACAAAGGGTGATTCTAAATAGAAAACAAAAAGTAATATTAAAGAAATCTCTCTTTACATATATATATAATATATCAATATTTATAAAAGGTGAATGAATTAGATTCACCTATGCAATGGCAGATATCAGACTATATTTTTAAAAAAAGAAAAGTAGATAGTAGTTGCCAGGTATAATATGGTGCTAGGCAGGTAGAGGGAATGGAGAGATATAAATCAAAAGGTTCAAAGTTACAATTATGTAGGATACATAACTCTAGAGACCTAATGTACAGCATGAGTACTATAGTCAATATTACTGTATTGTATAATGAAAATTTGCTTACAGTAGATTTAAGGTATTCTTGCCACCAAAAAAGGTAACTATGTGAAATGGTAGATATGACTGTAGTAATCATTTCACTACACATGTGTATATCAAAACCTCTTGTTTCATCTTTAAATAGATAATGACAAAAATAAAATAAATGAAAAGGGAAAATCTAGTTCTATGACATTTTCAAATAATACCATATAGAGGCTGGGTTCGGTGGCCCAGACTGTAATCCTAGCACTTTGGGAGGCCGAGGTGAGTGGATTGCCTGAGCCCAAGGGTTCAAGACTAACCCAGGCAACTTGGCGAGGCCTGTCCCTACAATAAACCAAAAGTGAGCTGGGCATGGTAGTGCACACCTGTAGTTCCAGCTACTTGGAAGGCAGAGGCGGAAGGATCACCGGAGCCCAGCCGGTTGACTCTTTGGTGGCCACGAGTGTGCCAGTGCATGCCAGCCTTGGTGACAGAGTGAGACTCCAACACACACACACACACACACACACACACACACACACACACAAATACCATATAGAAAAGTTTGTTACTAATGATGGAATGAGATAATTGGAGCATAAAAATTATTATCAGAGAAATAAAATTTGAGGCAAAAAGAATAGTAGAAAAAACAGCAATTATGGATTTGCATGCAGTCCATAAATTAATCATACACTATTAAAGCAAAACTGAGTAGATTAAGCAGTGTTTCAGGATACTCCATTAACCAGTGATATATCCAACAAGTTTTTCATCTATCAAGTCATTCTTTTCCTCAAACTACTGAAAAATCTTCTTGTTTATTCCACTGTAATCTATATCAACCTAATTTCCCTGATCTAGAAATAACACCAAGCAGGAAAACAAGATTAAACTGACAGGAATTAAACCCACAGTGATTCTCAGCTATTATCTGGTATTCTCAATATATGCATTCAAATACTGAAGGCCACTGACTTATGATGGTATGACTTACTTTTTTTTTTAACTTTTATGATGGTGTGAAAGCAATATGCAGTCGGTAGATACAGAACTTCAAATTTTGATTTGTATCTTTTTCAGGGCTAGCAATGTGAAGCATGATACTCTCTCATCGTGCTTGGCAGTGGCAGTGAACCGTAGTTCCCAGTCAGCCTCACGATCACCAGGGTAAACCATAGATACTCTAGTTACCAGCTGACTTTGCCCAACTGTAGGTAATCTAAGTGTTCTGAGCACATTTAAAGTAGGCTAGGCTCAGCTATGTTCAGTAGGTTAGGTCACAAATTAAGGAAAACCTATAATTTGTTGTAGGATTTTGTCAGGGGATCTCCGTTAACCTTAACCATTTATAATTGAAAACCACTTTCTTCACTTTTATGAAAGTCAGAACTGATCCTCTTATTTTCAGTTTTTCACCCATTTCTCCCAATTCTAAGTTCCTTCAACAAGCAAAAAGAGGGATTTGGCAATTACATTTCCATGTAGAAACAGAACACATTTGTCTAGGTAAATAAATTTTTTTGAGCACTTCACTTTTATTGTTGCAGACAATGTAGTGGAGAATAAGGCAAAATCTCACTTATTACAAATAAATTCAGAATTGAATAAAGTAAAACACGTTTTCCTCTAATGACTAATTTTTTGACATCTCCTTAATATTTGACTATTAATGAGTATTCAATTTGAAGAACTATAGATATACTTTCATTCAAAGCATGTGGTGATGCTCTGTTTCTCCATATTGGGACTAATCTTTCTTTTGACTAGTACTGTTGGATCTTCTTCCTCTGAAAACTATATTTTTACTTTTAGATATACTTTAGGTAGTGAATAAGAATATAGGTTCTGAATTCAGAAAGGATAGCACTAGAGTGCTAGCTCCACCTTCTTATCTTCATCTCAGGTAAATTATAAAATATATCAGGTAAGCTATTTAACCTCTCTAAGCCTCAATTTATTTATATGTAAAATGGAGATAACTTCCTATGGTGATAAATTAAGGAGATGAAAAATAAAAGCCCTAAGCAGAGTGTAACCATCATAGGAAATACTTAATAGAGTGTAGTTATTTTCATTATTTCCTTCATAGAGTAACCATAAGAAGATAAATATTTGAGAAGAAAAGTCTCAAATATATATCACAAATTTATACCACAGAGACAATCAGTGCATCTACTCCTGTGTATTGGGCACCCTGTAGTTTTGGACATAACCAATATACATCATTTCCATTGATAGAGTTTTTTTTTTTTTTTTTTACTATGACATGGATTCAAAATTATTCCTATAAATCAATGATCATGTACACAAATGCTACAGAGCCTAAGCAGGTCTAAAATGGACTACAGTCCACTGGAGGGAGCATTCCTACTAAAAAGGCAGGTAATTCCAAACCAGCTCCATGAGAGCAGGGACCTTACTCTACAGTTGTCTGCTGTATTTGAAGCAGTGGTTAGCCCAAAGATAGCATCTAACAAATAGCTGTAGACTGAATGGACAGATGATATATGAATCAATAAATAACTGAATGGTGAACATTTCTATATTTTAAAATAAATAAATATATTTTATTTTATATTTTAACTATAAATATAAAAGAGTATATTTTATTTTATATTTTAACTAAATATAAAAAGTATATTTTATTTTATATTTTAACTATAAATATAAAAATAAATATATGATTCTTAAGACAAACTATATTAAAGGATATGCTGAAAGAATTTTATTTCCATTCTTGGTCCCTCTACTCCAACCCCTCATCCACAAGGGAAAGTATGTATGTAAGTATTAAAGTTTCTTCTTTGCTAAGAAGCAAAAAAGTGCATATGTGTGTGTGTGTGTGCGTGTGTGTGTGTGTATTTCTGTTTTTCTCACATCAATATTAACATACAAGGTGCAGAGCTTTGAATCTTGTTTTCTTCACTTAAAAATATATCCTAGAAATCACATCACATTACTAGAGACTTTCTTGTTGTATTTTACAAATGTTCAATTTAATACAGCATTATTTATAAAATTTGTCAACTATTGATGTATATATTTGAAATTATTATCAATGTGTTGCTATTACAAATAATGGCATTGTGCATGCATATGTTGTTTTGTATATGTAGAAGTATAACTTTAGGGTCGATCATTAGGTGTAGAACCATCATAGCAAAGAATACATGCATATACAACTTTTAGTGGTATTGAAAAATAACTTTACACTTGGGTAATACCACTTTGCACTTTACAGTAGTATATGAGAGAATTTCTTTTTAACAGCTGCCACCAGCAGAGAATGTGTATAATATTGTGTATTGTACTTTTCCTATTTTGATCTAGATTTAGTATTTTTATGATTTTCATCTGTGAATACATATTTCTTTATTTTTCCATGTTCTAGTATGTTTTTGTTCTGCTCTAAATTTTAAGAGTTCTTTATATATTAATGAGATGGGTCCCTTGTCAATGATACAATTTGCAAATATTTACTCCAAATATTTACCCCAATTTGCTTTTATCTTGTTTCATTTTTATTTATTAGTTTATGTTAATATAGTTAAATGTATTATTTATTTGATATATTATTTCTAAATTTTGCTTTAAAAGCTTCTACTAGCCAGGCATGGTGGTGTGTGTCTATAGTTCCAGCTACTTGGAAGGCTGAAGCAGAAGGTTCACCTATGCCCAGCCTTCAAGGAGCTGAAACTACAGACACACACCACCAAGTCGAGTGTGTAGTGGCCATGAACATGCCCCTGCACTCCAGCCTGGACAACAAGAGTGAGACTCCAACTCAAAAATAATTTTTTTAAATAAAAAAAAAGCTTTCTATAATCTCAAGTTATGAAGAAATTAAATTCTGTGTTCTATTGTTTATATCTAAAAAAATTTTAAGCTATGAGGCAGGCACTTGGAACTTAAGTGATAAATGATGCAAGAAGTATGGATACAGTTTTATATTTTTTTAAAATGGGTACCTGGTCATCCCAACATCATTTATTTAAGATGTCTATCTTTTCACTAGCATTTTAGATGCTACTTTTATAATATGTATTATACAAATCATTTTCATTTGTTCTTGAAGAAGACAACTTGGATTTTGACACAGATTGCATTAAATATGTAGATCAACTTGGGGTGTGTTGCCATCTTAAAAATATAAGCTTCTGATCCATAAACATTGGACATCTTTTAATTAATTTGGGGATTCTTTCAATTCTTTCCACATTGTTTTGTCATTTACAGGATAAAAGTTACTTTTTTTTGGTAAAATGTATTTCTAGATCCTTTTTTCAATACTTTGTAATATAAATGTTTTATTATCATTTCTAGGTTGCTCATCACTTGTGTGTAGAAATAAAATTTTTACATATTTATTTTATATCTTGTCATATAACAGAACACATTTTTCCAGTTCTAATAGTATTTTACTAGATTCAGTAGGATTTTCTATGTACAGAATGAGATCATCTGCAAATAGGGATAGTTTTATTTTTCTCTTCCAATCTGGAAGTGGTTTCTTTTTTTTTTTTTTTCTTGCCAAGTTGCCTTGACTAAAATTTCCACTACAATTTTGAATAGAAGTGGTGAAACCAGATATCCTTGTTCCTTAATTTAGGGGGAAAATATTCAGCATTTCACCGTTAAGTATAATTTCAGGTGTGAATTTTTCATACATGCCCTTTATCAGCCTAAAGAAGTTTCATTCTAGTTCTAGTTTGTTGAATATTTTTAACATGAAAAAGTATTAAATTTTACAAATGATTTCTTATGTGTCAACTGAAATTAGTATATGCTTTTGGTTTTTTCTACTAATATTGTTCATTACATTAATTGACTTTCATAAATTAACCACTCATGACATCCTTTGATAAATTTCATTCAATTATGGAGTATAATCCTTTTTATTTTTTTAATTAAATTTTATTTTATTATAGAGATGTGGGGTACAAGTAAGGATTAGCTACACAAGTAATCTTGATGCAGGTGAACTTTGGGACTTCAACCAGCCTTCACTCCCCCTGGTATAGGACCAGGTATCCTTTGTGTTATTATGTGTCCCCCCTCTTTCCCTCCCCAGCAGTGTTCAGTTACTGCCAATTCCTCCCTTGTGCTAGTGTGATTAAAGTTCAGGTATCACTTACAAGAGAGAACATGTCATATTCAGTTGTTTCTGTGGTAGATCACTAAGTATGATGGTCTCCAACTCCATCCAATTTGCTAAGTCCATAATTTTAATATTTATGGCTGTGCATTACTCCGTTGTGTATATATACCACACTTTCTTTATCTAGTCCACTTTCAGTGAGCAGTAGGGTCAATTCCATGTTTTTGCTATTGTGAATAGTGTGGCAATAAACATGCATGTGCAGGTGTCTTTTTGTGTGGAACAATTTATGTTCCTCTGGGTACATTCCCAGGAGAGGAATTGCTGCATCATATGGAGGGTCAATTCAAAAAGTGGACAAAGGACATGAATAGACACTCTTCAAAAGAAGGCATACAAACAGCCAGCAGATACATGATAAAATGTGCAGCCTCTCCAATCAGCAGAAATACAAAACAATACTACAATGAGATGCCTTCTAACTGCAGTAGGGATGGCCATCAATAATAAATCAAAGAATAGCAGATGCTGGTGAGGATGCAGAGAAAGGGAACACTTCTAAATTGTTGGTGGGAATACAAGTTAGTTCAACCTCTATGAAAAGTAGTGTGGAGATTCCTTAAAGAACTTTTTATATGTTGCTGGCTTCCATTCCTTAGTATTTCATTAAGGTTTCTGCACCTGTATTTTCTTGTGATATCTTTGTCTTGTCTTGATTTGAGGGTGATACAGTCTTCATAGAATAAAATGGGAAGTGTTCCCTTCTCTTCCATTATTGAGAAATGTTTATAAAGAATTAATATTAACTACACTTGAACTGTTTGGTAAAAGTCACCAGCTAAGACATCTGGGTCTGGTCTTTGGGTGTGTGTGTGGTCAGAGGGAAGTTTTTAAATTACGAATTTATTTTCTTATTTTTGGCCTATTCAGTTTATGTTTTTCCTTCTTAGGTCAATTTTGATAGTTTGTATGTTTTAAAACTTAGTCAATTTCATTTACGTAATCTGTTGGCATTTTACTTTCTGTTCATAGTATTTCCTTATAGTCTTTTTTATTTCTTTGTTAGTAGTTATTTCTTTGTTGGTGGTTATGCCCCTTCTATTTTTAACTTTAATTTTGAATATTTTCTCTTATTTTTTGGTCAGATCAGTTAATGGTTTGTTAATTTTAAAAATCTTTTATATAAACTTTTTTTTGTTTAATGGGTTGTCCCTATGGTTTTTCTATTTTCTATTTTGTTAATTTTTACTATGTTATAGTAGTTGTAGTAGTAATAGCAGTAGTAGTATTTCTTTCTTTCTGCTACCTTTAGGTTTAATTTGCTCTTCTTTTTCCTGTGCCTTAGGAAGAAGGTCAAGTTACTGATTAGAGATTTTTTTAAATTTAAAAACAATAGAAATATTTACAGCTATATATTTTCATGTAACCACTCCTGTTCTGCACCCATAAGTTTTTGTATTTTATGTTTTTTTCATTTAATTAGCTCATCTAAAAGTATATTCTAATCCTCTTTCTGATTTTTGTCTTTGGTCCATTGTTTATTTAGGAATGTGTTGTTAATGGCATATATGTGTAAATTTCCACAACTTTTCTTTGCTATGTATTATTTCATTCCATTGTGTTCAGAGAATAACTTTATTTCAATCATTTCTAAATTATTGAAGCTTATTTTGACTTAACATGTCCTGCAGAATATTTCATGGACAGCTGAGAGGAATGTATATTTTGCTATTGTTTGCTTTATTGTTCCATAGATGTTTGTTAGGTAATAGTTACCTATATTGTTGCTCAAGTTTATTGTGCTCTTGTTAATCTCCTGCCTGGTTGTTCTATCCATCATGGAATGAAGTGATAGCTGAGTGCGGGGGCTCATTCCTGTAATCCCAGCACTTTAGACGGCAGAGGCAAGAGGATTGCCTGAGCACAGGGGTTAAAGATCAGCCTGGGCAACTTGGTGAAACCTTGGCTCTACAATAAATAAAAAAGTTAGCCTAGTGTGATGGCTTGTGCCTGAGTTTCAGTTACTTAGAAGGCTGAAGTGGAAGGATCAGCTTAGTTCAGCAGGTCCAGCCTGTGGTAGCCGTGAGCATGCAACTGCACTCCAGCCTGGGCAACAGAATGAGACTCTGACTAAAAAAAAAAAGGCAAAGAAAATGAAGTGGTGACATTTATTTTTGGCTATTATTTTTTACTTTCTATTGTTTCCTTCAATTCCATTAATTTTTTGCTTCATAAATTTTGATAGATATTTGCTTGTTAGGTAAAAATAAATTTATAATTATTACATTTTTCACATAGATTAACCCTTTTGTCATAAAAGAAGTCCTCTCTTTTTTAAAAATTTAATTTAATTAATTTTATTTATGTATTTATTTATTTGTAGGGATGGGTCTCAATATGTTGTCCAGGCTGGTCTTGAACTTTGTCTAACCTCAGTTGATCCTCCCGCCTTGGCCTCTCAAAGTGCTGGGATTACAAGCATGAACCAACATGCCTAGTCTATTTTTATTTTTTTGTTGTTTTAAAGTTTATTTTGTATGTTACTAATATAGTTACACCAGCTCTCTTATGTTGGGTAGTGAATTTCTTTCTTTCCATTCTTTTACTTCCTTTTATTTGCTTTCAGTCTGAATAATTTCCTTCACCATTTTTGCAAGGTAGATCTGATAGGGACAAATTCCCTTGGCTGTAAGACTCCACTAATTGCTAGCTGATTGTTCTATTATTTTTGTAAATTAATGACATTAATTACTCCACATTCTGATCAAATTAAATTTGATCTTTCAGAAGGAGTAGTCTTTGAGCCCATATTTTGAGCCTTGTTTTGACCTCACAAAGACTCAATCTGTCTCTTTTCCTGATTTTCTCTTTTAAACTTATAATTGCCCTATGCTTTCATTTGCTGCCCTATGAAAATATCTGCCCCCTTCTTAGTTGCTTACCATCAAATTTTCTATTGTTTTCAATAGTGCCTTTAAACTAAATCCTCTCTAAGTTTTATGAAAATAAGATCAGCTCCTTTAGTGAGAACTGTGAGCTGTGGAGCTTTTTGTTCCTATGATCTATCTTTCTTCTTGGGAGAGAACCTGTGTGTCACTGCTCTTGAGCTGGTAGGGGGAGGGGGTCAGAGTGATGCCTCTAATCTACAAGTGGACACTGAATGGCAATTTACCTTCTCAACTTACCCTTCATTGTGAAACTTCTGCCTTATGAGTGAGTTGAATGAAGACAACTTGAGTCCAATGGTATCTACCTGCCATGCCTGGAGTGGGTGATTGGTATGGCCTATTCTGATGGTTGATTTTAGTGTCAGCTCGACTGGATTAAAGGATACCCAGATAGCTGTTAAAATACATATTTCTGCATGTGTGTGAAGGTGTTTTAAAAAAGAAGAAAAGGCAAATGCAGGCATATTCTCTCTCTCTCTCTCTCTCTGTTTCTCTGAACTGGGACATTCATCTTTTTCTCAGACAGCAGTGCTCTTGGTTCTCATGCCTTTGAACTTTGGATCTTACACTGATGTAATCTGGTACATGTTTTTAAGGTAATTCCTAGGCAAATTTTCCATTTTTTCTATGGAATTTGCTTGAATTTCTGTTTGTTTTGGATATATTGGAAAATAATTTTTTTCTTCAATATTATCAATATAGCCGGGCTTGGTGGCTCAGCCTGTAATCCCATGCCTTGGGAGGCTGAGGTGAATGGATTGCCTGAGCCCACGGGTTTGAGACCCGCCTGGGCAGGCGAAACCTCATCTCTACAATAAATCAAAAAATTAGCCAGGCGTGGTAGCACGCGCCTGTAGTTCCAGCTACTTGGAATGCTGAGGCGGAAGGATCCCCGGAGCCCAGCAGGTCGAGGCTGCGGTGGCCGGGAGCGGCCACTGCACTCCATCCAGTCTGGGGGATCGAGTAGGACTCCAACTCAAAAAAAAAAAAAAAATATTATCAATATAAGATTTTTCAATTCAGTTTATATATATGCAGAGTAGTATCATATTTTTTTCTAAATCACTGTCTCAATAACTATTTTCTCCTTTTTAATTAATTGGGTTAAATAATGATTATCTATTAATATTTTAATTTTCTTTATATAAATAATCAACTTTTTTATTTTTCACTGATTCCATGACTTTCTCATTACATGCTTTTATCTTTATTATACCATTCCTTTCATTTTCTTTCAATATAAATTTTAAATATTTCATGTAAATGTTTAATAGGTTTATTTTAATTCTTATATTTTTACTAATCAAAGTAATTACTGCTATGACTATTTCTATAATGTCTTTTAAAATATTATCTTAAGGATTCTAGAATGTACTGATTTTTACTATTGTTGTTTTTAAAATTCTTTTTGAAAATTTAGTTTATGTTTTCTTTTGGACACAAGCATCTATTTTTTTCAGTGTAGAAAAGTCTTTTGTTTTTGAATTTTGTTATTAATGTTTAGTTTTCTGTCATTGTGATAAGAGATCTTTGTATTAATCCTGATATAAAATATGTTGAGTTTACATTTGCAGACTAGTATGGTCAGTTTTGTGAATGTTTTATATATACATATTTGAGAATGTATATTCACTATTACTGGGTGCTAATTTCAATGTACAATCATGATATTCACATTTTTACTTCTGTTGTTTGGCTTTTCTATACCTTCACTTATTTTTGCCCACTTGTATTTGATTGAGGATAGTATGTTAAAGTCTTCTAATACTGTGTATTCCCTCCTCCTCCCCTCTTTTTGTTGGTGCAGCTCCTGTGGTATTACTTTGGGAAGGAAGTTGTTACAGAATTTCTTCCTTTTTTTTTTTTTTTTTTTTTTGAGTTGGATTCTAACTCCATCACCCAGACTGGAGTGCAGTGGCCGCTCCCGGCCACCGCAGCCTCGACCTGCTGGGCTCTGGCGATCCTTCCGCCTCAGCCTTCCAAGTAGCCGGAATTACAGGCGTGCGCTACCACGCCCAGCTAATTTTTTGATTAACTGTAGAAATGAGGTCTCGCCAAGTTGCCCAGGTGGGTCTCGAATGCGCAGGC